>KZ538823.1:75467-118395 GCA_000934665.2 Catajapyx aquilonaris | reverse complement strand
CCAAATCACCTGCACCTGGCACACTGATTGGCGGGAGAAAAAGTCGCGGACGATTCCATAACAGTCCGACAATCTTTTTGACCGTGATAGTACATAGAGGCAAAAATTATCAGCATGCCCTCATATTATTATTATTATTCTCTTGCACAGTAATGCATAGGCAGACACCGGTAGTCATGCTTGCAATGGTATCTGCCCCTCTCTCTGTCCTGCACAGCGCTTGGGGTTCGGGTGTGGATTTCCCTATGCTGGTTTTTCTCGCTGGCCTGTGGGTGTTCTGGTCGTGTGGAGGAGAATATTCTAGTCACTTGGAGGAATTTAACAGTTGCTGATTCGTCTTCCAGGGGGGTGGGGGACACTTATTAATTTCTGAAAGTACCGCGTTGCATAGCGTAATATTTAAATTTAATATTGAGAGTGTGTCATCTGTTGTCTGAGATGGGCTGGGGTGGGGGGCGGGAAATTTAAATCAAGACTTGCTGCCAACCATAGTTTTAAATACTTTCCACAATTCCAAAACTGCAATACTACTTACACTAATCTTGATGCTCCTGGCACGATCAGCGTACTTCAACGTGTTGTATGTGTCATCGTAGCTTGACAGAGCTGGTGACACATTCGCTATCATGATTGTTCTGCAATTTCCACCAAGTGAATCCTTTAAAATTCTTGTCAGCTTCGAGTTGCGATAAGGGATATGTTTCAGGCCATCAGCGAGTGCATTTATGCAATTAGCTGTTGGTACAAAGTTCATTGTTACCATATATTATCATGGTATAACCATCCTCTTACAAGTCCTCTTAAAATTACAGTATAACCCTGATTAGCTGACCTCAGAATATCTGTCTCCTCGGTATATCCAACTGTCCTGCTCCTATAAAACAGCATTCTACTTCAACACTTATAGACATTTTGTGGCTCGAGAAATGGTGGTAATAAATATAAGACTTTTTTACCAACAATGTTTTCTCTTCAAATTCTCTACTGTAAGGGAGATCAGGGTCGGTTGTAACACTTTTTTGTCTGGATTTTTAAATTCAGTTACCTATGCATTTAGACAAAGGTTTTTGACCTGGTGGAAATAAGGCATTATTCCTCTTTGTAAAATTAACATTGTAAAATCTTAATATTAAAAATTGATAGATTTATAAATATTTTTCCAAGGCAAGGCAGAGTGTTACAACTGACCCCATCATAGGGGCAGTTGTAACAGAGGGTGGGGTCGATTGTAACACTATGTCTTAAGCACAGTGGGCACCGCTAACTTTCGATAACAGCTAACTTGCTCAGTAAAACCATGGACATCGCTAAATCGCTAATGCTAACTGAATTAGTGGTTAGTGGAACTAAAAATTCAGGTTAGCGTGCCTAGCTCTGGTCTTAAGGGGGAAATGGAATATGGAAGAACAATTTACACTCACTCATCTTCTCGGCAATTGTCTTATAGCCTACTTGGTCCACCTACATTACTCTTTCTCTCTTGATACACTTGACTTTATTCAGCAGAATAGTATTGCAAGAGAATAGATTTTTTATTCATATTTTTCGACAAACTGGTTATAAGAGGCTTTATGTCACAATATAATAATTATTTCTACTCTCAATAGCCTGTGAGATATGTAGCTGTAACATCTGTACACAGACTTGACCTTTCTCCCATGATTTTACCATGTTACAACCGTCCCCATTGCATGTTGTCTTGTAGTTACGCTTACTACTCGTACTTTTTAACTGTGCACATGATTTGGTCATCCATACCGTCAGTGTGACCGCACTAAAGGAACCGTTCTCATGATAGCAATGGCAAAATTCAATGTCACCTCTACTCTTCACATAATCACTTGATTACTGCCACTCAATAAAGTAGGGAACATACCTTGATTTTGGTTTTTTGCATATAGAATAACAAAAAGCCAAAAAGGAGAAGCCTAAGTTTTGCCTGGCTTAGAAGCCATAGTGACACATGTGCTGTGTGACTTTCAGCTTCAGGGATTTACAAACATATTTATTATTGCCGATGTTACAACCGTACCCTGTTACAACTGACCCCGATCTCCCCCTTACTATGTATTTTGTTTTGTGTTGCCTCAGTCAAATTGTAAATACAGTAGACTCTTTATAAGGTAAACATTTAAATATTTCTTACAAAACCATAATAAACTATTCCACATTTTTACATGTTTTTTGTGTTCCATTAGTTATTTTTGTTCCTCTTATTATCCAACCTTTTTTGTGTTCCGACCATGTCCCAGTAGTGTGGGTGACAGATAATCAGGGTTCTACTGTATATCTCTAAGAACATGCAAACTGTCATCACCATTCAGCTCACCATAGCACAGAATAATAATGGATAGTGTCCTGTGGGAGGTCTTCTTAGGCCTTTTAGGGACTCATCTTTTCATTAATGTCTATTCATTGCTTATGCTGTGATGAATTTTGATTGTGGGAGGAAATGGGAGAGCCCCAAGAAAACCCACACGAACATGGACAGAACCCATCCAAACTCGATCCACATAAGCATCCTGTCCGACCCAGGGATAAAACTTGGGATCACCGAGGTGGAAGGCTGTGCAGTTAGCCACTACACCACTGTGCTACCCCCGTACACAGAATCACTCATGACCCATGCTACCTTTTGAGATTATTCAGCCATGCAGGAAAAAGAAATGTATTCTCAATATACATATTGGGACATGTTTGTTTTCCACACCTGTCCAGAGGTACTCACCAAGGGACAACAAAGATTTGTTGATGCTGGAACCTTCCCTAAATCGCTCCCCTTTGTTTCCTGAGGCACTAGCCCTTTCTGAACCTGCCAGATCAATCATCGACAGCTTGGCTTTACGGACTTCTCCAGACAAACCTGCAGACCTGTCTTTCTGGCTGACAGACACCTGGAACACTGCATGCGAACGACTGGACTCTGCATTATGATCTGTAGGATGTTGAGTTCGGTTCTTATTCCCAGCAGCCAGCAAAGCAAGAAGCTCATGAGCATCATGAGGGGTCAAAAGGGTCAGGTCAGGGATTGAAACCCGCCCTCTACCATCCTCCCGTACCATTAGTTGCCCTGATGGTTTAAGGAGATCCTGCACCATCTCATTGTAAACCTGTAAAAGCCAAGTTGAATCAATTCATTGGAGTGGCATACAAGTCTAGGAAAACAATCAAATTCATGCCATGTATTTGAACCCCTTCTACTTACCTCTAAGTATGATACCGAGATTTCAAACTCCTTCTCATTACTCAGGTCGGCAATGGTATTGTAGAGATGTTGGACTGTATAAAACATTAGTCCTGGATTCTCAGAATTTCCAAGCATCGTGTAGGTCTTTCCAGCTCCAGTTGCACCGTATGCAAACACTGCCCAAATGACAAAGGAATTTACAGTTCCATTCCATATGAATAGTCAAAATGCAGTAATACCTTTTTCATATGGAAATCAAAGACAGGAAAAATAAAATAGCTGTTCAAATTACTCAAGCCAATTATGAAAACTCATGGTCGCATTTTATTATTATTTATGCACCCTTAAACTACAGGCCCTGTTTACTCATGCCACTTGTTTCAACTTCTGCAGGTATGGCAATAGCAGTACAAGACCTGTTGACAGAGAGACTAACTTTTCCTTTACTTTAAGTGGGAAGTAATTTAAATGCATACTGATTCCTAGCTTGCAAAAAAAAAATGCAAATTGCTGTTTCAAAGGCAATTTGAGTTAGTGCATTGAAATCTATCTAGAAGAGTGGCTTCACTATGCAAAAACTGTCTGTATTGAACAAGTTTCCTTTACATGCAACAACAAATAAATTTAATAATCTGCAAAGTAACCAGAGGGGTTCTAGAGAGGGCAAGGTGCATCCAAGGTCCATCCTGTTCAACGAGATTCCCAAGGATTGGCATAATTTCAGTCATAAAAGAGCATGTTGAACAAAAATTAGAGTTTGGAAAAATTTGCATGTACTCTCTCTCTCTCTCTCTCAACACTATTATTACAGACTCTGTCAATAAGAAATGCACCTATGAAAGTAATATAACATTTTACCCTTCCACTAGCATACCTGAGCAATTGAATCCATCCATGATTGAACTGATTAACCCTTTGGTGGTCAGCTCAAAGATTTCCTCATTTTTGTAGCATGGTTCAAAAACCCGATCATAATACAACTCAACATCTCTGCAGGCTCGCTTCAGAAGGTCCCTGCCAACCTGTCTCCTTCCATGAAAATAGAAGTCATCTCCCCTCTGAAGAGGATCAAAATACAACAAGTAGTCATCTACAATCTTGATGATTTGCCTGAAAGGAGAACAGAAATGCACCAGATCAGTCATTATGTCAACAGAAGAAAGCTGAAAGGGGCTTGAGGAACAATGGGAAGAATTAGAAGGTCAATTGGCATGTAGCGTACTCGTTGACCAAAACAAGTCAAAAATTTAGGGGGGAGAAAAGTCGAGGCACCAACCGGTAACGATGTCGACTACTAGATACACATTGCGGTGTGTGTTGCCACATGTGTCTAGGGGCAGGCGAATGTGTCTGCTCGTGTACCTCATTACAGACTAGTCCCTTGACTTTCCTCCCCCCTCCATTTTAGACTTCCTTTGGGTCAATGAGTATGCTGCCTCCCAGTTGACCTAGTAAGATATTACTTTAGCATCCTGCATATGATAACCAAAGAATGGATTTCTAGGTTTTTACCTACTTTTTATTTTGTAGATAGAACACCAGAACCAAAATATCTATATCTATCAAATATCTTATTTCATAACACAAGGACCTCACAAATCGTAGTTTTATCAAACCTAAAATTGCCTATTTCAGACTTTTGGACCTAAATGGCATATTAGCGCCTATTTTCACCTATTTACACCTTTTTGACGCAATTTTGTAATATTTACGGCAGTTTTTACATGTTTTCCGTTCAAGTCATCTCTCCTGCTTCAACCTGTGAATAGCAAAGAAGCTGTATCCTATAGACATGCCGGATCAACTGGCTGTACAAGACATTTAACTTTTCAAGAATGATCCAGTTGCTTTGTGACGTTGAAAGGTCATTTTCAGCATATAAAGTTGTACTGTCACACAGGCATCAGGGACAAATAATAATTTAAAAAACTAAAATATGTAACAATTGCTAATTTGTTACTGTGTTGCAAAATTACATGGCCAAGAGTAGGCTGATTGGGACTGAAAATAAATTAGGACCTGCTTGATTTTTACTGCCTATTTAAGAGCCTATTTTATCTGTTTTCAGGACCTAAATTCCTACCTATCTGAGGGTTTTTTAGAACCTAGAAATCCGTTCTTAGATGATAAACCTTTTTCCTTTCCCACCTAAAACAACTTAAATATGACAGTTTTCACATCCTCCCAACATGATATAATTGAGGAATATAATATATACAGTGTACTCCCTATTATCTGAGTGTGGATTGTGTGTGCATTACCAAAAACCAAAGAGAGAAATAAGTCGGAAAAACTGTCAATATGTCTCACAAACAAAGAAGCATATAGACTATCCAGAAGACAAACTAAAAATCTATGGTATGTTTCATTATTTTGATATATAATCTTATTTAAAGCAGTATACACTATGTACACTAGTTCATTAAAAACCTGTGAATAGGTCATTCTAAGGGTATCTGGAACCATTTCCAGATTATCCAGGCACACCTGTGCATTTATTAGTACGGATAATTGGGAATATAGCGTATGTCCAAAATTTGAAATCCTAAGCCAGTGCTTCCCAATCTTTTTAGTTGGCGACCCCAGAAAATTGTCTCGTAAAAATTCAATTAACCCTTTAACGCCTTAGGTTGTTTTTTTTTTTGCCGTTTTAGTCTCTTTTTGAAAAGGGAGACGGAGTGGCGGCGTGGTAACGCGCGCGCGCCCACGGAAGTTAAGGTCCCGGGTTCAATCCCCACCCGGGGTTCCCACCTTCTTTCGTGCAGAGTTGGGCCTTCTCTGGCTTCGTTTCGGGTGGCAATTTCCGATAGACTAAGCCACCCGGGGGAGTTCACAAAATGACCACTACTCGCCCGCGCGCACACACTTTGCACATCCCCTCCTAACTACCTTGGAGTATACTTATAAGATTATTCTTAACTCGCTCCAAAAAAAATCCCGATGGTGGTAATCCACCCCCCATATATATAAATAGATATGGGGTAATGCAAAAAAAAAAAAAAAACCCTTTTTGAAAAAAAATAAAATAAAAAATCAAATGGGAGTAATATTAGTGAAAAACAATATGCTCCAATATTTATCATTTCAACTCGTGGTGGTCCTTTTGAATGTACAATGCCAAAAAAATTCATCTACAGGGTGTTCCAGAATAAAAAATTAAAGTGCAATTAACTTTAAATGCAATTAAATTTATTTGAATTTTTAAAGTCGCTATAAAATTGTTACTATGATTACATAATACTACTAAAACACCGTACTTTGAGAAATATTCCTATGAGTCCAGACACCGATGTTGTCAAAAACTTTCAGGCGGGGGAGGGGGGGGGGGGGTATGTTTAGCTCCCACTGGGAGGCGGAAAAACTGATTAGCATACACCATGGTAGTTGAGCCCCATTCCACGAGGTGGTAGGAGCAGTTTGAGCCTCAAACTGCGCCATTTTTCTGTGCGCTAGAGAGGCGTCAAAGGATTAACCCTCAGACGGTGACGTGCGAAATGTTCGCTCTCCGGTGACGTGGGCACTTTTTGTGACCAAGCCATATTTTTTGATATATCTGGCGAAATATAGCACATTCGGGCTTCACCTTTGAGACAATCATAGTGTGACTCCTTCTACGACAAATAGCGTTTAGTTTACATTTTTTGAGAAAATAGTGCGATCAGAAAAAAAATCGGAAAGAAAATCAGTCGGGGCCAACTCCCAGGGGTAGGGGGATTCCACCCCTTGGCGTCCTGGGATGCCACCGGGAGTCACCAGACCGGATCTTGGTCAGGCCCCAACTACGCATTGCCGCCTAATTTATTTTTTCCTGGTCGTGTTATTTGCTCAAAAAATTTAAACTAAACGTCATTCATCACAGAAATAGTCAAACGAAAATGTTCTCAAAGATGAATCTCGAATGTCCTAAATCTGCCAAGTTATAGCAAAAAAAGGGTCGTTGGTCACAAAAAGTGCCCACGTCACCGTCCGAGGGTTAAACACTACCCCCCCTCAGTCGTAGTCAATGCCAATCACAGATAAATTAACACAGCTTCACGTTTAGAGGCATATTTTTTCAGAGACAAAATAATTTTGCAAAGATAATGTTACCTTCCTCGTGACCCCAAATATTATGTTCACGACCCACAGTTTGGGAAGCATTGCTCTAAGCACTGTATAACCATATAAACCCCCACAGGCACACAATTTCCTAATTCCCTATTGTGGAGATGAGAATACATGAAGCACTATTTCAGTCTCACATAATCCCATATATAAAACTATCCTCACCGTTCTCCCTTGGCTATTTCCTTCTGATTCTCGGGCCTAACTCGCACCACCACCTGAATGTTGTCACGAAACTGTGATTGAACCTCAACACTCCGACTGATGCTTTGCAACTCAATCCTTCCTGGTCTCTTTACAGCTGATCCTGGACGCTTTACAGCCGGTCCTGGCCTCTTTCCAGATGTTCCTGGTCTCTTTCCAGCAGATGCTGGCTTCACTACATATGTCCCAGGTCGCCTGGGTGACCTCCGGGGGGACCCCGGCTGGCGCGCAACTTTCTTCTTCACTCCCATCTTGAAGTTTTTTCTAGGCCGCGCTCCCAGTCACATGGGAAAGTAGGCAAATCTCAGTTATGACCTGGAAAGGGCAGGAATTAAAACTTAGTTTGGTGCCTGATTTCAGAAATTTGTGCAAAGATTTGATTGAACCTGATTAGCAAGGTGTTCCTGAAATCCAGTTCAAGCCTTTAAAATAATTACACAGAATGATGCACTACCTCAGGCCCAAGTGCAGCGGAGACAGGAGAAAGCGAGAAGTTAGCAATAGTTCACTCCAGCAACCAAATTAATGAGAAACAACCTGTTGAAAGCAACATTCAGGTTCACATCCACTGTTCTCTTTAAACTGGTTGCTGGGATGAACAATCCATAACATCTTCCTCTCTCCTCCTCTAGAACTAGGTTCATGGACAGTATCACCCTTATATCCTTTTCATGTGAGACAAACTAGGATTGGAAAGCAGTTAGAACTTGAGCCCAATGTAAGCAATGAATAAATTATAAAAACATGCATCGATCTTTATCATTAGTGTAACATACTACACACTACAGTAAAACCTCGACATAACGATCCTCAACGGATCGCCCAAAAGTAGTGTTATAAGCGGGATAGCATTATATGCAGGAAAATTTACCTTACGGAAAGGATCAAGGGACCGGATAAATGGGGAGTTAAAAGCAGAAAAGTGTTATATGCTGGAGCGTTATATTGAGGATTTACTGTATAACCAAAAATTTTGCACCTACAGTGGTCATACTTCGAACTTAATTCGTTCCAGGAGGGCGTTCGAACTATGAATTGTTCGAAGTCCTAATCAATTTTTCCCATAAGATATCATGGGAAGTGAATTAATCTGTTCCAAGGCCCTAGACAATACACATTTTGATAAATTTAGACAGCAAGTACACAATTTTAGGAAACCATTACACGATCAAATTCCCGAATAAATTAAAACATGAAAATAAATGAAATACATAAACACTGTAGAACAGAATGAAAATTGTATTTACTCCACCAGTGAGTAGTTATCTTATGTCCAAACCTGCCTGGGGTGGTATCAAAATTTCCACTGTGCAACATTAGGCAGTTTGCTTGCCATTTTCAGTGCATGCCCTTGCAAAACGGCTTTACATCCAGCAATTTTTTCCAGACAATCAACAGGCTCCCACAACCCTGACTTCTGCCCAACAGACCTGAAGGATGACAAACTTGGCCCACAAAATGAAATTTGCAAGTTACTAAACTCCCGCCAAACTAACAAAAGCAATCCTCAATCATGTCCTAACACTTGATTCCAAACTAGGTACCTGAGATGGCACAGAGCACTTAGCCCCCGAAATCCAGGTAATAAAGGCCCAGACCTGCCCACCAAAAAATCCGTCCTAAACGGCCATCTTGAAACAGAAAAATCCCTCTAAAAAGGGACTAGCAAACAAGTCGTCATTTCGCGCTGCCCCGGGGCCGCCCTACACCCCCACTGCTTACCTAGGTCATTAGACGAATACTCTAGCCGCCCAACGACCAGAAGATGCGCTGATTCGAACACCAATCCGCCTAATTCGACATGGAATACACCCACTGCAAAGGAGTGAAAACGGAACAACAGCGAGCTGGCCTCCAAAATTCGAATCCGGCTAGCCGTTAGGGGGAGGGTTACACAAACTGCCGGTACTGCTAGGTCTCAACACCGACCAAATCAGATCCTGCCATATCAGATAGGCACGAATCATCACTCTGAACCGTATAGGCGCATGCGTACTCCGGTTGTTCTTGGGACGTGTAAACTGGCGGGCAAAATCTTGCGCTGTGATTGGCTGTCTGGAGCCCGCACAGCGCATGCGTTACTGGGAAATTAAGGAGTGGGGGGGAAAGAGTTGGGGGAATCAGGTGGCGGGCCAGGCGGGGGAGTGATGTTCCAACTGATTTCTTTTCCTTCAAAATTCAAACTCGTAGTGCATTCCAGGGTGCATTTTCAAGCATCGTTTCCAATATGTACGGTAATTGTGGGGGCATACGGTAATTTACTCCTTTGAATGGTGTGCGGTAATGACATGTACGGTATACGGTAAAATGGCTTTTGTGTACTCAAAATAAAATAAAAATAAAAATAAAATAAGATACCTAAAATTATATCCGACGTGTGTACAGTATAGGAGGATTCCATCCCAGGTAGCACAAAAAGTTGGGCCAATATTGGACGAATGTTGGCCCAATATCTTAGATATTGGGCCAATATTGGCCCAACTTTTTGTGCTACCTGGGATTGCGTGTTCTCTGTCAGTTACGTTCACCTAAGCTTGTGCGACCTTGGACAAAAATAATAATTTCGCATACGGCGGGCTTTTCTCGGCTGCTGTGCTCGTTTTACCTTTTGCAGCGAGTTGCACTGATGTGGGCACAGGGAACAGAAGTGAACTGGATTGTGGGGGGGACAGTTAAACTAGGCAGGCAAAAATGGCCAGCAATTATTATCAAATTAATCACAAAAATTAAAAGACAGCTGCCCTCTCACCGACCCATCCCTCTGAGCTCTGACAAAAGCATTGACACCATGCCTGTGAGGTATTCTGACCTTATTTGCTTCAATATATGTGTATTTCAAAGAGGGAAAAAATATAGAGCAGTACAGAGCTACCATTGCGAAAGCTGTCCTGCAGTGCAGTGAGACTTACAGGCTATTTGAAAAGAGAAAAACACTTGCCCATGATAACTTAGTTCACAGGTCATTGGTGAATTGTTTTCATGAGACAAGCTGGGTCATCATCCTACCAAACAAAAAGTCTGCACATTGCTAATAGGCCATTTGAACAAGGCATCCGGAAAGAAAACATTACCTTATCACACTATATGAGGGAGGGAGGGAGGGGGAGAGAGACTATCAGTTGTAACCCCTCACTGCAGCAGCTCTGCCGTCCTGCTGACAAAAGTTGCATCTACATATATATAGATAGTCTCTCTCCCCCTCCCTCCCTCCCTCCCCCACCCCTCCATCTACTATACCCCCAATGTGACATTTTGGGCATTTCCATGGTTCTATGTCATTTATATTACTCCATGATGCAATGAGACTTTCATTAAAATAAGTTAATTCCACAATGCATATATGGGTCATTCCAATGAAAACAAGTCGGGGAGGCAGAGTGGCGCTGCGGAGTGGCGTATGCGCCCACGGATGTTAAGGTCCCGGGGACACCCCCCTCATCTCGTGCAGAGTTGAGCGGCCGTCTCTGGCTTCATCTCGGGTGAAATTTCCGATAGACTAATCCACCCGGGGGAGTTCACAAACTATGTACCATGTTAGAGAAATTCCACTGCACAATGCACATTGCACATCCACTCCCAGTCACCCTTTGTGTTGNGGGGGGGGGGGGGGAGCTACTCAAAGGCTGGACTAGGCTTTAGAATGTCATCTAATAACTTTAATCAACAATCACTACCATGGATACATATAATACAACATCCCCCCTTCTCTGGAGGTACAACATCCCCTCTTCTCTGGAGGTCAAACATCCATACGGACAGGAGGCCTCACAAATCGTCCCGAACGAGTCCGGTAGGTGTTGGTAGGTCTCACCTCCTCTGGAGTCTGCTGGGCACTCAGCTGAAGGTTTGGAGAAGGAACCAGGTGGTGTCGGTTCCGCCGTACAGGTCCCAAGGCAGTGTCTATCCAGTAGGATCTGGGTGTCCCAGCAGGTCTAGACACAACCCCTGCACAGCGAAGATCAACAATCCATACCTGGTCTCCTGGACGTAAATGGCTTAAAGTGCGAACCCCATGACGGCGATCATAGTCCCTCTTCTGTTTCTCACGGAATTTCTTTTTTTTTTTTCGCAAACTCACTTCATATCTCGAGAAGTGGGGAGAAGAGTTGAGGACAAGGAAGGGAGATACATTTGATCTTCCGCCCCATGCTCAACTCTGCTGGAGAAAATCCGTTTTCCAGTGGCGTCGTTCTATATGCCAGCAGAACTGTGAACAGGTCTTTTGTCTTCTTAATCATAGCTTTCACAGCTTTTAGGCCCCTAGTCTGATGACCCTGGGTAAGCTATCCTGCGGGCAATCACCATGGCAACATATGTAAAAGGATAGCAGTAAACAACAAGTTACCCCAGGGGGCAAGCTACCACGGGTCACCAGACCATATACCTTACATTGGCTTCGATGAATCCATTACTCTGGGAAAATTTTGGGCTGGACCTAGTGTGCTGGATACCCAACTCCCTCATGAATTTTTCAAATTCCGCTCCAAGTCTCTGGCGAAATTGTGTGCCACAATCCGACAGCATCGAATTGGGAATCCCATGTCATCCAAACGTTTCCCGGCAATGTGTAATGATCTCTGCAGTGGACTTCGTCTTCAGTCCGAAAACTTCAGGAAATCGAGAATAGTTGTCGGTGATGAGTAAGTAATCTGTCCCTTTTAACTGAAATAGGTCCAGTGACACTCTGTCCCACGGTCGAGTAGGAAATGCACGAGGCATCAGTGGCTCCATCCTGTTCGTTCTGAATTCTGCACATATTGGACACCTCGTTACCATTTCTTCAATTTCAGTTGATAATCCTGGCCACCAAACGGACTCTACGGCTCTTCTACGAGTTTTTGAAATACCCATGTGTCCTTGATGCAGGCGAGATAGGATGTCTTGACGAAGTACTTTCGGAATCAGGATACGACATCCTCTGACGAGTAAGTCTTCCTGGATGCCCAGTTCATTTCTGACTTGCCAAAACACCAGACACGATGGCTCTAGCTGCTTCTTCCCTGGCCATCCATCCGTCACATAGCCACGTAGCCTACTGCAAACCACATCGTCTTGCTGAGCAGACCAAATTTCCGCCAAGCGTCGATCTGAAGCAGGCACACAGGCAGTGAAGGCACGAACAAAGGCTTCAACTTCATCACCATGTTGTGTTAGGGGGGGGAGCTACTCAAAGGCTGGACTAGGCTTTAGAATGTCATCTAATAACTTTAATCAACAATCACTACCATGGATACATATAATACAACACCTCGCTCGCGGTACCCGGGCGTTATGGAAAAGGACCAACCATAAGCTCGCTTGTATAGGCCTACACAAACCGAAGCTCGTACTGATGTAGTATTATAACGCACTGACAGGTGCAGATTCAGTGACGTGACACACAGTTGCGGTGTTCCATTGTGCAGGACCCCCTGTCAAAAAGACAGTCCAGTCAGAGAGAGAGAGAGAAAGATATAATTATATATATATATATATATATATATATATATATATATATGTGTGTGTGTGTGTGTGTGTGTGTGAGTGTGTGTGTGTGTGTGTGTGTGTGTGTGTAATCTATAATATCGTAATGATCTTCGGGTTTTCATATAATGGCAACACCAGCGCCGATCTCTCCATGCTGCCGTAACGAACGGACAGATTGTAGCGAACGGTCATCGTACGCCACCGACAGCTGCGAAGCTCTTTTTATTCGCAAAAAAAGGATAAATACACACAGCAGGAAGCATACTACTACTTCATGGTGACGTGCATGACAACAGGACACAAACTTTCCTGGAGTGACTGGGAAAGGGAAAATAAAATACCTTATGTGGAGCAATGCTAGATGTGTTTAAACCTAATTGAGCTTGATGCTCATAGTCCGACTTCTATAGACACTAATTTATTTCACAATGACTTAAGGACAGTTACCTATATATACAGAAATTTTCAGGCACTTCAAGGAATGCTGGTCATACGACTAACTTTCTTTGTCAAGAACAGTTCCCAAAATCATCTGATGCCAAATTGTTCGAGACTCATTTGTATCGGGTGAAATTGTATCGACGCTCCTACAAGCTGACAGCACTTTAATGTTTCAAATCCCGAGCGTGCTGCAAAAATTAGGTGAACGAACGCATATTTCCCCCCTCATCTCATCCTCCCATCACCCTGGCTACCTTTCCCATTCCATCCCGTTTCTCTCTGCTTTGTATAATTTGAAGTCCCTGTGAAGGTGACCAGCAGGTACGCGACATAGTTTCATCCGATGCGAACGGGACATTGAACCTAGGTATAGTACATGACACTACAGTATTTCATGTTCATTCTGAAGCATACGGTATATATACTGCATAATTTGTGTGCACATGTATATCACTTTCCCAATGTAGAGAATGATACAGTGGCAGGAAATTAGGTACACCCGCGAGCATAAAGATGGAGACGGCAGGCCCTTTTTGACATTTTTAAAAAATCCGACTCTAATTAATGAACTGTTTTTGGACCGAGTTTGCTGCTTCAGGCGTGTGTTCGTGTATTTATGACAGTATATTTGATACCGTAATTGCTGAGATTGACAGAGCAGCCTGCCAAAGGTGAGGGCCTGCCGTCTCCATCTTTATGCTCGCGGGGGTACATATCATACGCAATAGCTATCTAGTTCCGAATTAATCATGTTAATTTATGTTAACATGATTTTTCCCTAGAACTTCCCTTTTTGCACGTTTATGTAGGAAACACATTTTCGTGGAACTGCTCTGTAGTGACTGTAGGATGGAGGTCTCATAACTGGTACTTACATGTCCAATGGTGTCACCTGGTCAATGTGTGCGCATGAAATATTCCTGCACACCCTACAGAGCTGTAGCTTGCCTGCTCAAGTGCGCCTCACTATATGGGAAGTCCGTTCGTTACGGCGGAGAAATGATGTTTCCAGTCATTTGAGAGAGATGATGCATTTGATCTAAAATGTCAGGCTCACTGACTTACCTTTGAATCAGAAAAGTTACAACTGTCAAATGCACGTATGTTTCACCATAACGAACAGACACTGAAATGTGTCAGGTTTGTGCCCAAGTCACTCATTGACATTGATTCCAGATTACAAGAATAGCATGCAGTCATTCCTTGGGGCCTCCTCAAGGACATGTAACATGGCTCACTGACTCCATTTGCTTAACGTCGAATAATAAGCCTGAATATGATGTGTCATCTCGACTTTCGTGGCTTCCACATTTCCTTCATTTCCCACTGTCTCCACTGGCCTGGCAGACATTGTATTTCACAATCCCATGGGAAACAGAACCATGGAACCTTCTCCTACCAATGCCTGTTTCTTTCCGGTTAATTTTATGGGGTTGAAATTTGCGATGCCATGTCTGTGTTTGCATGGAAATGCCCATTACCACTTTTCAAATGTACCATTTGACCGTAACAAAAAATTACATTATTTCCACCTAAAGTCAACACAATCATATGGTGGCACTGATATTTAGCTTCTAATGTGCATAAACACCATGTTGATCAAAGTATTTTCCAATTGGTAGGACCTAGGAGCATATTTTGTAAGACTACACTGTCTGTTGAGCACTCTCTCTGCCAATCCTATATCATTTTGTCTCTGGAAATTTTCTGGAGGTGGTAAAACATGTGCAAAGTCTGGACCACAATCAGGATACTCCAAGATGCACTACTTGAACTGTTACAAACTTTGAGTAATAATAATAATAATAATAATAAGAAGAAGAAGAAGAATAATAATAATAATAATAATAATAATCCAGGTAGTGCTTTCCCTCCTCTTGGGGTATATTGCATGGACCTTTATTAACCTTTGTGTGCAATCTGTACATTTTTTTTTTTCATTACCCCACGGGGGGAGCTATCTNGGGGGGGGAAATACCACCATCGGGATTTGTTGGAGCGAGTTAAGAAGGATCTTATTAGTTTACTCCAAGGGTTTGGAAGGGGATCTGCAAAGTGCATGTGCGCTGTCGTTGAGTGGTCATTTTGTGAACTCCCCCGGGTGGATTAGTCTTTAGGAAATTTCCACCCGAAATGAAGCCAGAGATGGCCCAACTCTGCACGGATAAAGGTGGGAACCCCGGGTTGGGATTGAACCCGGGACCTTCATATCCGTGGGCGCGCACGTTACCGCGACGCCACTTCATCTCCCCATGCAATCTGTACATTCAGAACCTTTTTATGAAATACTCTGGTCCGAGGGCAGGGTGACTGGGAGGTGAAGTGCAAAGTGCAAGTGCAATGTACATAATGGTACATTTTATGAGTTCCCCCCGGGTGGTTAGTCTCAAGGAATCCCACCTGAGATGAAGCCAGAGACGACCCAACTCTGCATGAGATGAAGGGGGGAAAGCCCAAGCTTGGGATCGAACCTGGGACCCTTACATCTGTGGGCACATATGTTACTGCAGCACCACTCCGCCTCACCAAACTTTGAGTAATACCCCCATTGACCGTGTATTAACTGCCACGTGCCAGCTAGTATTGTCATGACTGTGCCCTTTTCCAATAGTTGAGTAGAACACCTCTGAACATCTTTCAGCCAGTCCAAACCAGGGCCCATTTCTTGCATCATGTGATCTTCACATATTTCACGACCTCAAGAAAATATTTGGCAGGCAAGAGCCTCAGTGACAAAGAGATGAAGGAATATATGAATGACCCAGAATGGAAAGGGCATAAGTCCACCTTTTGGTCAAAATGACTTTTTCGCGGAAGGAAACTCTTCAGCATGGAGGGCATAAGATCCAGTATGAGAGGGTGCGAAAGTCCCCACCCATATGCTATATTTTAGCATGTCAGAATTGCCTCCAGAATGGCAAAGGGGGAAGATCTAGACTTACACCTTTTCCATGCTGAAATTGCTGCTTCGGAATGAAAATGCACTTGGTCCATCGTGTCATTATTCGGTAAATACCTACATGTATTCAGGAAAATGTTGAAGTAAAGGGACGGGACTTACGTCCTTTTAAATCGCTCTCACGAATCTGTCATGACGCGTTTTCCACCGAACTCTGCTCAACAAGATGCCAATGTCGACTAAGATTAACATTCCCGCGAGTCCGACCACCTTGATGAATTTACAATGCCGCATTTCAGTTTTTTGTCTCCCCTGTAAAATTTTGTCTCATGGACTTATGACCTTTCCATTCTGGGTCATTCATATGTGGTGGTGACTGCCAGACAAGGGCTTATCAAATTGGTGTCATCGTTCAAAAAATGCTTTAATTGACATGAAGTGAGCCTGGTAGTAGATCAAGATATGTGCCATCACATATGTAGATCTGCTGATATCGGTGGGAAACTATTAACAAAAAGAGAGTCAAACATACTTACTTTTGAAATGCTTAATAGTTAACTCAACCTGATATGGTATAGTGGTGGGAATTAATGGATATCCACAGGTACGACCATCTGTTGGAGTTTTCCCTCGACATGAAGCTGCTTCATGTAGAGGGAAAACTCCGCCAAATGGCCACACTTGTGGATATCCATTAATTTCCACCACTGTACTCCATTGGAATTCTAGTTTACCAACCCTAACTACAAGCAAGAGCTACAAGGAAGCCCAAGAGTTATGACCTTCCATTCAGAGTTGGTTCAGCTGGATTTTGCTGCTGGGGCAACCATAAGTTAAAGTGGTCCTTTCTTATTACAAAGGCCATCCCAAGGCTTTGCAATGTGCAGGGAAAACATACAGGTACAGGTGGGTACAGGTCAAACCAAGAGGTAGATGAAGATGCTTCATCTAATTATTGACAACACTGACAATAATAACGAAACTGGGGGGCATGGTGGTCTAGTGGCTATGCTACTGGCCAGTCAAGCAGGAGGTCCAGGCAGCGCCAGAGTGTGTGTGTGTGTGGGGGNGGGGGGGCACCCCGGGCCCTGCGCCTGAGGGTTTGTAACATATGTACCTTTTTTAGAGGCACTATTGTTATGAAATTAATGTGTACACTGTAAACCACAAAACATTGAAAGAGCATCACTGGTGAATCTCTCATGGAACATCAATTTTTAATGCTCTGCTAATGCTCTCGTGATCCTTTCACAAGACCATTAGAAGAGCATTAAAAATTGATGTTCCATGAGAGACTCACCAGTGATGCTCATTTACTGTTTTGCGGTTTACAGTATAGGCTATTATTGACGTCAATTAAAAATTAACAATTGACAATTTCGAGTTTCCAACTGCTAAACTAGCTAAAGTGATGCAGGGCCCCTACAAGTTCAATTATTATTAGCAAATGACAGCAAATTTATTTAAAGTCATGCTGGGGCTCTCGTGATAATGGTATAAGCTTCTGCATAATGTGACATTGTCTTTGTGGCACTATGTGCAAGGGCCCAGAGAGGGGGGCTGCGGTGTTAACTCGGATGACCACTCCTAGTTAAAGATGAAGCCCCCTCTCTGGGCCACAATTTTTAGGGGCCTCGCTGAGGCTGTTTGTATAGTGGATTTCCGCTAATGCAACTGCCGAATCTGCCTCTCACACGATTCATTTGAAAAAATATTGGGCTGTATTCATTGACCGCAATGATCTCACAAATGAAAAAAAAATTAAATATTCATGCAAAGTGTCATTGGAGACCCTGTTTAAATATGTGTAACATATCAAAGAATGGCCACATTCACTCTAATTCGCTACTTTTAACATCCATTTTTGATGGCTGTGCGAGATAGCATATTGAGATTTTTTGGGGAAGTGTGGCGGTGGCCCAACCGGCAGAGAAAACGGAAGTAAAAGGGAGATTGGACCAGGAACAACAGCCAAGGGCAAGTCAACAAGGAGCCATAGCCTAGAGTAATGGAATGAATCCTGTTGACTACCTAGTGACCTATAACCCGGAAAAGAAGGGAAAGTCATACGGTTTGGACACACAAGGACCCCCAAACCCAGAAAAATAGAGGAGAAACCTAAAATATCAGGAGGATGTAAGGAGCGAGAATCGGCCAGTTTGGTTCGAGCGGAGAGCGTGGATAAGCCGAGCGTGAAGTCGGATGTCTGAGAGTCGAACGTTGGAGTAACGTCGGAGGAACGGTCGAGGAGTCATCTGGATCAGTCCAGAGGCACAGAAGAGTCCCAAGATATCCCTGAACCCGAGAGACGCCAGCGCCACCAGCAGCAGTGAGTATGGGTGTCAGTACTGTGCACGCGTAACCAGTAAAAGCCTGGTCCCATGTCCAGCCATAAGCAGGGGTGGTCATCCTGAAAGTGTCTGTAAATGCCTATAACCATTGTCATGTACTGCCCAATAAATGTGTAATGAGAACTCGCCTTGATTAAGAGTGCCCCAACCCACTCCATACTGGAGAACCCGGTGGGCATCCAAACCTATCCTCACTCCCAATCATAATCTCCGTCCCAGCGTGACAGAAGTAAAAATGTAAATATTAAACAATTGCATTTTTATCCATCGAATGCTGCCAACATTTTAAGGTCGGTCCGTGGTTTATAATCGTGTTATTTATGATAGTTTAATTGTAATTAACACAAGAAAAACCTGGTATGATGTCTATTTGTGCTGTGGGAAAAAATCGTCTATTTCAATATCAGAGTCTGGCCAATACTGCCAATGCTGGCACAATAACTGAGTTATTTCCCGAAAATTTCTGGACTGACCCAGCCAAATCAGTCGATGCAGCCCATCAAATCTCACATTTATTTGCATTTTTTTTTAAAGTTGTACCCCATTATCTGGCCTATAGGCCATTTCTAGGGGGGGTGGATTACCACCATTTGGGGTTTGGAGCGATATACATATATGTATTTAATTACTCCAAGGGTAAATAGGAGGGGATGTGCAAAGTGCAAGTGCAATGTCGTTGCTTGGTCATTTTGTAAACTCCCCCGAGTGGGTTAGTCTAGCGGAAATTCCCACCCGAAATGAAACCAGAGATGTCCCAACTCTGCACGAAAGAAGGTGGGAACCCCGGGTGGGGATTGAACCCAGGACCTTAACTTCCGTGAGAGCGCGCGTTACCGCGGCGCCACTCCGTCTCCCTATTTGCAATTATTTACTAATACAGTACATTAATTCCCGTCATCTTCAGTTCTTCACTCCTGCCTCCCCTTCCATATCCTCCTTTTCCTGAGACCTCCTTTTTGGTTCTGTCTTAATTACAACTAACAAGATACCCGGCTTTGCTCGGGTTATGAAATACTTTTCCATAGGATATTTGGTAGTTACCTTTGCAATAACCTACCTACACCTATACAATGTTGGGATACCTGTAACATGGAGCATATTGCATGTGCATGAAGTCCCTCTTTTTCTCCCTCGATCCTCGATCTCTCCCTCGATCAATGCTACATCCGGGGTTCCTGCTTTCCTGCCTTTCGCCTCTGCGGCCACGGATGACCTCGGAGGTCAAGTCCAATGTGCTAAAAACTACCCCTAATGATCCCCCTGGCCCTGGGCATATGTCTAGGCCTCCATATTAATTTGCATTGGGAACGTTGGGAAATATGTATAATAAGAATGAGTGTGTCATATTGGACCAAAGATGGCATCCACCTTAGGAGAGGAGTGACCCAACCCTCCAAAATGTATGATGGTGTGTGAGTCTTCACGTTATCAACTCCTCTGCCATCTGCTGGTTGGGTATGGAAGCTTACAGACGTAGTTTGCACCCCGTCCGTGTGGCTTTCCTGCCTTTCGCCTCTGCGGCCATGGATGACCTCAGAGGTCAAGTCCAATGTACTAAAAACCTTCCCAGTTAAAAACTACCCCTAATGATCCCCCTGGGGCATACGTCAAGGCCTCCGTATTGATTTACATTGGTATCAAGAGGACATACGTTATGAAATATGTATTACATTAAATTATCATAAATAAGTTGATTGCAAAGCCACAGCCCACCGCAAAAATGTTGTAACCATTGATAGTTAAGAAGGCAATTTTTTTAGCTTGACCACTAGCTTTCAAAAAATTCATAACTACTGGTATGCATCGTAGCTCAAGGGCATCGAAAATTGACACGTTTGTCTCTCCATTCTCGGAGAAAAAGGTGCAAATTCAAGCGACTAATATGGTAACCAACGCGTGTATACGAATAGGTGGGGCAGCATGGTGGTCTAGCAGTTACGCCACTGGCCAGCCAAGCAGGAGGCCGGGGTTCAAATCCCATCCCCGTCACCTCTGCTTGGCCAGGTCTTTTTCCGCTTTTCTCCCGACATGCCAGAGCAGAATTTCCCTCCCTTCTCTGCTCGGGGCCAGGAGAAAAGGCCTGGTGTTAAAAGAATGTCAGAAATGGCTATCGCATGGCGTCCTCCCTTGGGAACTTCCCCTTCCCCCCTAAGAGGGCCATGAGCTCTATCACGGGGTAACAAAAATAAATAAATAAAATACATATAGGAATAGGCCGATAAAAATAGGACCTTGGTGGGTCACCTAAATCTTCCCCTCTCCCCCGGGTACGCGGCAGCGCTGGGTCTAGGGTTCAAATCCTGTCCTTGTCACCTTCGCTTGGTCGGGTCATTTTCAGCTTTTCATCTGACATGTCCAGGCAGATTTGCACTCCCTTCTCTACCCAGGGCCAAGAGAAAATGTCTGGCATTTAACAGGGTCTGAATGACTAAAAACTATTTAAGAGCGCCCTCCCTTGGGAACCTCCGCTTCTCCCCCTAAAAGGGCCCAAGGCCCTATCACGGGGTAATACACACACACACAATATAACTCAACTGATATGGCCACATTTACTGGCAAACGGTTAGAAAAAGTAAAATTAGTACAATACAAATATCCTCATTTTGTTTTCTGCTACAAATAGTACCTGACTTGCTGAATGATCTGGCACTCATTTTCAGTAAAATGGAGGTACGGTAGGTATTGTATAATAATTATGTCTTTGAAGTGTACTATCAGTGGTGTAAGTCAGTTTTTAAACAGTTTAATTACATAAAATTCACAAAAACCCACTGATCTGAAATTTCTAATGCATTACTCTGCATTATGTAAGGGTAATGATCTTCCATTAAATAACTGAACCTGCTGAGACCACTGTTATCTGAATATTCTGCACTTTATTTGCTCAGTAACAAAAGCAGAATCAGGTGGTTTTTGAATCATTTGATGTTTCATTACTTTCAACTCCCTGCTGTGATGACAAGTACTCCTGGTACAGCTTCTCTTGAGCGTCATACAACTTTTGCAGCTTTTTCAGCGGCTTCTTTCCAATCTCTTTGCCTTCCACATCATGAGTTGGCATTCCCTGAAACATACACAATATCACCAAAATGTCAAATTGCATAATAATGGAACAACAAGATGGAAAAGGTTTAGAGATATTTGGTTTACATGCTGAGTGTTGACCTGTTGATTTACACAAAAAAAAATTGTTTACCTATACAATATCCCATTGCAAATACTGATATAGTAGGAATCAGAACATGATGAACTTCAAAAAAAATTGTAGAGCTGGAAATTGCAACAGTGCAAGGGTTTGGGCTGGTCATGGTAGGAGGGGGTCAGATAAGTGAGACCCTTCCTAACCTAGCCGACCGTGGCCAACCCCCATCGGCATAGTACATTACAGTATTTGATGAGAAAAACACTTATTCCTGGAGCGGAACGGTTGGATAAATCCAGGAGTTGGATAATCAGGGTTCTACTGTATTTTTGAAAATTTATTTTCGATGTAACAATAAAGCTTATTTTCTGTCACTCTAAAAGAACACTTCCAATCATATTAACATCATACGTAGAGGTGATGATATCATTTGGGACTTGAACGAATCTGAGTTTATTTTTAGACCGTAAAATAATTGATTGGCATTAACGGGGAAGGTGCTTTGGCCGAAATCGTAATGTCTGGGCTTGCTGAGTGGAAGGTCCCGGGTTCGATCCCCGCCCGGGATTTCCCTTCCGCCTGCGTCAGTGGGTCTCTGCCCGTGCCTAAGAAGGCGTCTTGGCAACCTAGCCTTCTGGGGGACTGTACATGGCCCGACATCCGACGTTGCACCTGCACAAGTGTCCCCTCCCCAAAAATCCCTATCCTTATCCCATTTCCTTGCTTCCCTGCACAGAGAACGAAGAAAAAAGTATGAAATACTAGAAAACCGATGGTGGTAGGTCACTCCCCTAGAACGACTTACAGTTGTATCACGGGGTAAAATAAATAAATAAATTGATTGGCATTAACTGTGCATTTAAGAGGGAGGTGGAGTGGCACTGTGGTAACGCACATGCCCACTGTGAAAGAGTCCTGGGTTCGATCCCAAGCCCGGCTTTCCCCCCCTTTCATCACGTGCCGAGTCAGGTCATCTCTGGTTTCGTCTCAGGTGGAATTCCTTGAGACTAATCCACCCAGTGGAGTTCACAAAATGACCACAGCAACGACATTGCACTAGCACCTTACCCATCCCCTCCCCGTCACCCTGCTGATGACAACAAACATTTGCCTGCCTCTAGACACATGTGGCAACCCACAGCCTTTTAGTTGCAAGATAAAGCTCCAACAAGATTTTACAAGGTCACCTTGTGCACAATAATCAGTACCACACTTGTATCTGCTTCCAAGACAACCATGGTACATGTGCAAGTCATTTCCTGCCACTCTCACCAATAAAAAGCTGTAGTGTTGGTCCTCACAAGTGTCTAGGGGCAAGTAAATGTTCACTGCCATCTGTTTACTGTTGGTCCCTTGACACATCTCTCACCCCTACACAGGCCCGGCAACTCCTACCCTAGTGTACGTGACAGCTGCAAACTTAGAGAGTCTCCGCCACCCCAGATTTGGCGCTGCCGTCACTGCATTGTCCCAAGGGGCACTCGGGCGAACGCCTTTTGAACCAACCTAAACCATCCTTTCCCCTGCAGCTGGGTCTGGAGCACATTCGTAGGCTTGCTCGCCATCCGCCCGAGTGCACCTGGGGACAGTGGAGTGATGGCAACGCCAAATTCGGGGTGGTGGAGACTCTCTAAGTTCATGCAAATAGAGAGGGAGTTGCGGGGGGCTGCCCCTACATAATCAACTTGTTTTGGGCCGACAAGCACACTACCAGCCTGATGTCCGAGTAGTAAGGAACACCCAGTCTAACACGTCTTCCGAAGCTCAGAAGAGCACACATGACTGCACAATATTTTAACCCTTTCCTAGGGATTTTCCAGCAAGGCTTTGTTCAAAACTTCCCAATATGTAAGAAAACATTTTCTTTCTTCAAGGGAGACGGAGTGGCGCCGCGGTAACGCGCGCGCCCACGGAAGTTAAGGTCCCGGGTTCAATCCCCACCCGGGGTTCCCACCTTCTTTCGTGCAGAGTTGGGCCATCTCTGGCTTCGTTTCGGGTGGCAATTTCCGATAGACTAAGCCACCCGGGGGAGTTCACAAAATGACCACTACTCGCCCGCGCACACGCACTTTGCACATCCCCTCCTAATTACCTTGGGAGCATACTAACAAGATTAAATCTTGACTCGCTCCAAAAATAATCCCGATGGTGGTAATCCACCCTCCATATATGTGTAGATATGGGGTAATGAAAAAAAAAAAACAAAACAAAACAAAAAAAAAACTTTTTTCAAACAGACCTGTCAGTCACCTTAAGGCTGTTTTACGAATTCGCTTTTCACGTTATAAAGCGACTTCATAACGCCGGACAGCAAGCAACGTGCTCGGCAGACCAATTTATCAAAAGACAACGCGCAGCACACAGCTGCATTTTGCTGTGGGAAGAGTGAGCTACCGACTTCAAATTCTCCAGAAGTCGGGCAGTATGCTGTTGCGTTGAGCCCATAGGCACAGAGGAAGGAAGGAGTCCCATCCAGTCCCGTGACATCCACGCCCCCCTCACCTCCTCGTCCCCCCTGCCTTGCTTCTTTCCCCCGTTTTTTCCAGTCCGCCTGGCCGCTAATGTCCCGTCCTTTTGCCCCGTATGTGGTCCAGGACACTGCCCTTACCCGGCTAACCGCCCCGGAGCCCGCCCTGACCCCAGGTTGGCCTAGTGCACGTACTTCTCCGACCCTCTCCTTCTCATACTTGCCCATACCTTCTCATACTTTGCCACGAGCAGCAACCTTTTCGTAAATGGACACACAGCAGGAAGCGGCTTTTTGTTGCCCACCCATATGCAGCGACGACTTGCAGTTTGCGGGATGAAGTCGCTATATAACGCGAAAAGGGAATCCGTAAAACAGCCTTTACTGTTTATATTTCAAGTAAATTTTCCATTCATGCATACAATATTTGACCAACATGTGTGAAAAACAAGGACCACATTCATGGAGTTTCACTAACCCTTCCAAAAAAAATGTGATGGGCATGAAAGGGAATTAAGAGAATGACTGTGTTGTCTGCAGCATCCCTTCAAAATTAAAATATTTTTGGCCAAAAATTTTATAACAATGATGGTCACCAGTTACACACAAAGACCTCGGGAGAAAAAACAATCAAGGTCCACTTTTTGTCCAAAATGAGTTACATATTCCATAGGATAGTTTGACTAGCATAGCATATGATGGTTTGGTCGTTGTTGTGGTGAAATAATAATCTTAGTTCGCTATGAGAGGCCCTGAAATATTTGGAATTGTTGGAAGAATGATCAACATCCACCACCTTTGGGGGAAAACTGATCAACGTCCATCCTTGCACTCGGTGACAGTCAACAGTTTTTGCAAATGGGGGCAAAAAAACAACTACACAATCCTCAGAGGCCTCATGTATCATATGCTACAGTTGTTTGTGCATAGGTTTCTAACAATCCAAGTGACATTTCCCATTAGAGGTCACAGTTACATGGAGTAATGTGACAAAGATTTTGTCTTGATAAACCAAGGTTCTGAAACAGTTGTTCCTTCCGATTGGGCCACGATTTTTGCAGATGCATGTCAAAAGCCTAATCCTTTTTTGCGTAATTCATACCTGGAAAAACTCTATGTCTCCAAATGCTCATTTCCTATTCAGAAAAGCCAGAAAAGAAGAGAGAAGAAGATAATTGAAAACGAACCCAAGCTCATCTTTCACAGGAACACTTTTGATGGGCCATGGGGATCATTGATTGTTGTGAAGAGGCATGTAGAACCTTCCAGTCAGTCTCGTGAGATGTATCCAGGGAGAGTGCCAATTTCGCAAGCGAAACACAATGATTTGCAGAGCCTCATGCCATTGATACCCCAGGGTTATCAACATTTTTATGCGGACCTGCCCTTTGCCACATGTGGTACTGATGTTGCTAAATAAAAACCTATGCTGACAACAATATTGGTTTAAATTGTCGCATGTATCCCATCTTCCCATGGTATGTACCATTAATAATGACTTTCAAACCAATGTTGGGATATACACAAGAATTGGGTGAGTCTTCAAAGTTTGAAATTACAATATCTCAGTTTCACATGAGATGGACCTTGATGGTTTTTTTCTCCCGAGGTCTTCATATAATCTCATTTCTAATACACGTAGCAGGCTGTAAATAAAAGCAACCATTTTAAGAAATTCTCGGAAAACTCACCTTCTCATCAAACTTTGAGAACTTGTCCACCTGATCTTTGAACATGTCCTTTGGGTTAATCTTTCTCTGCTGTTCCTTCTCCCTCTCCTTTTCCCTCTCTTTCTCCTTCTTCCTCTCTTTCTCTTTCCGCTTTTCCTCCTCCTGTTTCATTTTGGCTTCTTTCTCCTTGCGCAGTTCCTCCTTATCCACTAACTTGACAGCTGGTGGGAGACCCTCCTCTTTGTCTTCCAGCCTTACACCATGCTCTGGTAAGACTTCATCTCGCAGGCGGTCACATTCAGACAGGATATCCATTGCTTTCAGTTTACGAGCAGACTGGCGAACTGACTCACGGAATTCTGCTACTGAGCGAAGCACTGGCATCAGGATTTCCTCTCGCTGAAATTTAAAAAATTTCAGAAATAATTCACATCAGAACAACACATCTAATGAAATAATAACATACAGGGCCATCAAAAAAGAATTGCCCTATTTAATAATAATAATAATAATAATAATAATAATAATAATAATAATAATAATAATAATAATAATAATAATAATAATTCTTTCCAGCCCTGCGGCCTAGGCCATGTGGGTGGGGGATTCACCCTGAATACATTCCAATGGTATATCACAAAACATACTCGTAAGTTTGGAGCAAACAGCACAAAGAAATCTATTTGAGGTAACTGTAAGTGTACCATAGATCCCCGTGTTAAGGAAAAAATTCAAGTCGGACACTCTTTCCAGGGGAATCATAATTTAAGAAACCTTCGATTTTAAAATATCGTTTGAATCGTTGAAACTTGCTCTTTCAGCCAATGCATATTCGTTCCACATCTGAGAGGAAAATATTGTGTTAAAAATTGTTATATGCAAGTGTATAAATGCTTCATTAATAACTTCCACCCCTGTGAGTCATTATTACATCCGGTCTGCTTTGTGCTTATTTTGCTTGTTGCCTTGGAAGACACTGGTCATATTTTGATGCAGGTAAGGCTTTCATGACCACTTTTTGATGATATCCCCTCCATTCGAATGTTGTGAATTCACTCCTGGCATTATTTTTAGGATTGGTCTATAACCTGGTCCAATAAAAATATGAAAAGGATTGCCTTAAATTGCGGACCCAGGCTCATTACTTTCTGACCCTCACATTGGCATGATTGGTACCCCTAATTTTTGCTCTAGCAGTTCTACCCAGGTAAATTAATCAGCACAACACATTTCCGCATTCAGAATGTCTCCTCCAAGGACACGCAATCTGTACTCGCTTGAAGGCAGAGGGATTTTGTGATGACAGAGGGATTTTGTGACGACACTGCTCATGGATGATTGAAACGTGCACATATCCTCTTCAGAGATGAAAGTCCCATGGAACTTTATCCCCACCCGAATCTGCGAAACAGGTGAATCAGAACAAAAGATACCAAGCTTATTCCAGTCGTCTGTGTGCCCAAATTCCCCCTAAAGATCATGGTCGCAGGTGGGACATCTCGTTATGGAAAAACCGAGCTTCATATCGTTGCAGAAGGGGCCACTGTGAATGACGATTACTACAGGGTAAAGATTCTGCCCCTTTATGCTGCATCACTATAAATGACAAAATGCAGCTTCCGAAGCAAGATCTGGCAATCCTCATGCAAGACGGAGTCAAAGCTCACACTGCAAGAGGCATGATCGCCAGGATAAAGGAGCCTGCAGGAAAGGTCTAGGAACGGGAGGCACGGTGGCCGAGATGATAACGCCTCGGCTTGCTATGCGAAAGGTCCCGGGTTCTAATCCCCACCCGGGAACAAACCTTTCGCTTGCGTCAATGGGTCGTGACCCGCGCCTAAGGAGGCGTCTTGGCAACCTGACCTCCTGGGGGACTGCACCTGGCCCACCGCTGGACAATGCACCTGCACATGTGTCCCCTCCCCAACTCCTCAACCCTTACCCTATTTCCTAGTAATCCTTGCACCGGAGTTCGAAGTAAAATAAATCAGAAAACTGTATGGTGGTCTGCCACCCCCCTATAACGACCAAGTAGTTGTATCACGGGGTAAATAATAAAATAAAATAAAATAAAATAAAATAAAATAAAATAAAGGTCTAGGAACATTAGCCTGGGAACTCCCCTGACATGAATTTTCACTTGAATGTCATTGAGAATGTTTGGGCCACATTGCAGGAGTCACTGTTCAAAGAATATCGGCCATGCACACAGGTACAGCTCATAGCTCGTGACAGTTTTGGGCGCAGGCTGGAGCAGTGTTTGGGAAATGTCGAGATACATACCAAGTATTGAAAGGCTTTCTTAGCTCTTAAATAAAAGTGATTCTGAGGTTATATCTGGTCCCATGTCGTTTTTTATCACTTTTAGAATCCCAAACCGGGNGGGTCCGAAACTTTCCGTCCACCCTGTAGTATAATGCTGACAGTCTCTCTTCACTCATCACAAGTGTTACTGGGGGTGTAAGGAAAGCGACATACTCACACTAGCAACCTCAGATGAGGTCTCTTCCCAGGAAGCCCCGAACATTTCTAGCATTCCCTTCACATAATTCGCAACATCCTTCAGCAGCTGGCAGTTTGGTGGATCTTTAGTTGCGGCCTTCTGACGGATGTAAATGTTGCAGTTGCCAATCATGTCACGCATGGATTCGAGAGCACTCCGGGTATCAATATTATCTGAAGATAATAAAAAATATACTAAATACAAGCAAACTGGAAGTGCGACAGTGACTCTCCATACCACAATTCTTATACTGACAACGACACTGACTCTTTTTACTCTCCTGAATTTTGAAATTTTGTGAATTTTCTAATTCTCCTTGGCCTATAGTGTTTGTGAAAACATAACCTCAGCTGCTAATGCTCACAATAGCAGGGTCAAAATACAAGCCAAAAGGCGATATTCCGAAGCTACAACACTTGCAGCCGGTCGCGGGTCGCAGGTCCCCGTGACTGATATGTGTAATAATTTTTAATTGATTGATTTGACTGGATTCATAAATTGCTATACAAAGTTGATTTCAAAGCGGGTGAGGTGATACTTCTCTTTCATGCGACCCCAGAGAGCGCTACAATTGTGGCGACCAGGGACCCAGGACCGGCTGCAGGCATTGTAGGAATATCCTTTTCGCTTGTATCTTGACCCAGCTAATGTGAGTATTAGCAGCTGAGGTGATGTTTGCACAACACTACAGGCTAAGGAGAATTAGAAAAGGCAAAAATTTTCAACATTCAGGGGAGTAAAATGAGTCAGTTTGGTTGTGAGTAGCCTACTAAGAAGCCAATAGTGTGTGTGCTAAACACAGCTTACAAAATTAGGCTTAATCCCCCAGCTAGGGTCATAATTGAGAATTACTCTCAATTTTTCTTCCAGAACACATGCCACAAACTTTCACATTTCCTTATTCAGAACATGGACTAGCCACCTTTAGATCAACTAAATGCTTTTGATTGAGTTTTTTTGTGCGCGGAAAATTAACTAAAGCTGTTTATGTACCTTCCAAGTTAGATCCTAGGTCACAAGCTATGACTCGCATTAAAAGATTCTTGGATGCTGGAGGGGACCACTTTTGGTATATTCTTTAGTCAGACCTTGTGTGGCATGATACAGATAAGTCACTTGTAGCGGATTCTCATGTGAAGATGATTTTGCCAAATCCTACATGTACAGGTCAGACAAGGAGGCAGAAGTCTCTTATTGCCTTTGGTGTTGATTTTGCACTGCTTAATATGAAGTAAAAAAATGAATAAAGGGATGAAAATCCAGATCATCACTGTCATCTCAAGGTGCCCCACTACTGGGGCACCTTGAGACATGTGTAGTTAGTGTAACTTTCTCATTTTGTACCACACTAGTATGCATATTTTCATTGCCGTAAAATTTAACATTGTAGACAAAGAGCTACTGGATCATGGGAAATAAACAAGTTGCGAAATATATTTGTATTCCCGTATTTTAAAAATAAAAGACAAAACCCGACTCAAGGTGCCCCACCCTCCCCTACAAGTCAATTTTCATCGGGAACCATACCATAGTTAAAAAGTTACTGAGGAATGTTTGGGTTTCCATTCGAGAGAATCACCCTGTATATAGATGACATAAGTTAGGTTGAAGAGCAGAAGGGATGGCTGAAAAGTGCAGTGCCAAAGTAGGCTACTGTAACACTCATGCCACCACGTTGACTGCTTTCTTAGAATGGAGTGGGGGAGGGCGTTTTATTTTGTGTGTGTGTAAAATTTGGCATGCTGATACTGATGGAGGAAGAGAATGTAAAACTACAGTATGTTCTCCTTCATTTTACATCTCATAAAAATTATGCATACTTTGCAGGCAAAAAGTAGACAAAACCCTGCTCTATACTGGCTGACCCTGCCTTATGCCAGTCTAGTCACCAGATGTGGGTTTTCTAAAATCTGGTCAATGACATTTTTACCCACATGCCATAGATTTTGGGCTAATGCAGTACTTACTGCACTGTAAATGAGAAAAAAACTTCCATTAGAAGCCTCTATTTGACCCCCTTGTAAGTTTGGGAACCCAAGTTCCTAGGCAGAAAGTGTAGGACTAAATACTGTACGCTTTGACTAGAGAATGGATTTCTAGGTTTCTACCTACTTTTTATTCTGTAGGCAGAACACCAGAACCAATATGTAGAAATGAAAATAAATTAGGACCTGCTTCATTTTTACCGCCTATTAAGAGCCTATTTTGACTGTTTTCAGGGCCTAAATGCCTATCTATTTGAGGGTTTTTTAGAACCTAAAAATCTGTTCCTTACTTATGAGTAATGACCTTTGTAAATGTACTGATCAACTTCTTGCACCTGGTAATCATACATCAAATTTGAGCAAAATTTAGCCAATGCCTCTTTCAGAGGTGGGGGTCAACAAGCAAGACCACATCAGCTGAATTATTTTCCTAAAGTAGCACATGTTAAAGTTCATTTTTAAGATTAGGGGCTTACCTGCATATAGTGTGTTTTGTAAACAAAAATTGTGAAGTACAATGATAGGCCAATAAAATATGGAAGAGACCACAAGCAAAATTGGAATTATTACCACATAACGCTTCATGTACGGAGTCTCTGCAGTTGCCAAGTTGCTCTTGAAGGTTGACTTCTGCAGGCCCAAATTTATCCAGTCCTAGTCCCTTGGTGGACCAAGTGATGTCTTTCACGCTCAGAAGGAATTCCTGAAGAGGTAAATTGACAAATATCCTGTCAGTGTGTGAAAGAAATATTACAAGAGGTCAGGTAACTATTCTTTTTTTTAAAGGTTAATGTGAATACACATACTGTCCAAAAATCTACACTATAGGTGCTTAAATATTACCTAAAAATGATACAATGTATAGGCCATAGGGATATGATGTTCATGCCACCATGGTGACTGCTTAGACCTGAGAGAATGGGTTGGTGGGGAAGAGGGACTTTTATTGTGAAAGATGGCAAGTAACTGACAGGAAAGCCCCATGAAATTCATGACTGGTTGAAACTGATGGGTAAAAGGAGGCAAGGATCTATTGTCTCTTATGCAGACTCAAAAGTTTCTACTTGACGTCTTTTGCAGAAGAAATACAGACAAAACCCTGCTTTGTACTGGCATACTCCACCTCATACTGATTACACCGACTTACAGCCATAACATAGTTTCTGAAGTCTGGTCATCCCCAATTGTACACGTGTGCCACTTTATTCATGGTAATATGATAACTGCTTGTTAGAAAAATTATTGCTTCCTAGGAACATTCAGGGAGTTTTTAGTGGACAGTACTCCACCACTTCCAGTGGTGTAAAGCAAAAACAGATTAGTACTTCTAACATGTCAAATATTTAGGCATTTCTCTAAAAAAGAGTGAACAAGTCGAAAATATACATTTTTATAGTTGGCCCAGCCTAACTTGCCATTGGCCTCATTGTTTTGTTTACCAACTCCTAGTCAATGGAAATCTGCCGAACACAACCCTGGAACCTCCCACTTTTCAAGTTTCCATGGAGATGTCCTCATGCAACAATATGAGCAAACAGTGTCAACAAAAAAGAATGCTGTTTACTCTTATTGTTGTATGAGGCCATCTCCATGGAAACTTGAAAAGTGGGAGATTCCAGGGTTGTGTTCGGCAGATTTCCGTTGACTATGAGTTGGTAAGCGAAACGATGACGTCAATGGCAAGTTAGGGTGGGCCGACTATATATGGAAAACAAGACTCATTTTGCATGTGAGCTCCTGCAAAAAAAAGTATTTCTCTCCTCTACATATGCAGGAATAAATGTGTAAAAACATAACTAGTCAACTAATCAATGCATCAGAACTGAGTTCACATTCTTATTATAGTCAGACCACCCTAGCTTGCCATTGACGTCATTGTTTTGTTTACCAACACCTAGTCAAAGGAAATCTGCCGAACACAACCCTGGAACCTCCCACTTTTCAAGTTTCCATGGAGATGTCTTCATGCAATAATGGGAGTAAACAGCTTCGTCAATGGCAAGTTAGGGTGGTGTGCCTATAGTAAAAATTTCAAGGATGCTCACCCATGTGAAGACACCTTCAAGTTTGGTGTAGAATCATACGTAAATAACATACATAACTCACTGCTTCACTCGAAAGTGAGGTGACAGGAGTAAGTGGAAATGAGAGCCTGCAAGATTTTTACAGAACTGGATGTGAGCTCAATTCTGAAACGCCAAGTAATTAAGTAATAAATTTGTTGCTAATTTACTGTACAGCTCACAAAAAATAAGCACATAATCTGCTTGTATATTAAGTATTGCAAAAAATAAATACCTGTGGTTTGAACATACCTGAATGACTTTCTCATACTTGATGGCAACCTCCATTGTGTTCTCACTATAGTCCAGAGTGTCTCTCCAGGCATGCATCAGAAAAAGGAGTCTTATCTGCCTAGAACTGTATTTGTTAAGAGCATCTTGGATAGTCACAAAGTTCTTTAGTGACTTGGACATTTTACACCCAGCAATGGTCAGGTGACCTGAATGGAGGAAATATTGGACCCACTGTGACTTGCCCCAATAGGCCTCCGATTGGGCCAACTCATTATCATGGTGAGGAAACTTTAGGTCGAAACCGCCAGTGTGGATGTCCAATGTGGGACCCAAAATGGCAGATGCCATGGCAGAGCACTCAATGTGCCATCCTGGGCGACCTTTGCCCCATTCTGAATCCCACCAAGGTTCACCTGCTTTTGAGCGTTTCCAGAGGGCAAAGTCATGAGGGGAGCGTTTTTCCTGCAGGCGATCTTCTGATACACTCAGAGCACCTTTAGAAAGAAGGTTTCAAGGTGACCAGAAAAGCAAAAATATGCAAACTAGGTTATAAATTGAATGGAAAATGGACTTTACCTTCTCCTTCTTGTAATGCTTTGTAGTCTCCAAAAGCTTCAGGAACCAATTTGGCATAAGTGTGCTCAGATGCAGCATTGAATTTAGCAACATCAAAGTACACTGATCCATTAGATTCATAGGCATATCCCTTCTGGATGATCTGCTTGACATATGCAATAATCTCAGGGACGTACTCACTCACCCTTGTCAGTACATTGGGAGGCAACACCTGAATAGATATTGAGAATATGGTAAATTAATTCCATTCTTTTAATATTTACTTCATTGTCAGATTGAATACCAGATAGTAGGCTTACATTCAAAGCTTCCATATCTTTGAAAAATTCAGCCTCCCAGTGCCTGGCTAATTGAGTGAATATTTCAGGGTTTGTCACTGAAGCACCGGAGACATGGTCCAGCCACTCACACACTGGATCCTTTGCAATTAACAATAGAGGCTGAAAAGATGGAAGTATATAAATTCTGACAGCATGCACATGAATAGCTGCACAGGGTTTGCAAATTTAAATTGCCATTTTAATTAGCATTTTTTCCAGTATGCTGCTTATTTTTAAGTCACTTTTTAATATTTACATTACACTGGTTATCTAAAGTATTATCAGCTAGTATTAGGTTTCATGGACCTATCTTTTCAATGCCTGAAGGGGGTCTGGTCTGACAAAAAAATTCCATCATTGATAATCGATGCAATTGTTTCAACTGACAATAAATTAATTGTAGTTTAGTACTTGGAGAGGTAATTGAATTAAACCTAATATTAGCAGCTAATACTTTTGATAGCCACAAAAAGAAACCATTCTAAACTACCTGCTTAAAAATAAGCACTTTATCCAGAAAGATTGCTAACTACGAGGGTCGTTCAGAAATGATCCTCACTCGATTTATTGTCGCGGCATACGTGGCTGCCCGAAGTTGGTATTTATCTCAACAGTGGGGGACACTGTACCCTACATTCTGTAAAAAGTTTGCCGTAATCACCGCATCAGGTCAGCGACAGCGCCACTTGAAACGCGGGAGGGTGTCAACTAGCGTGGACAAGATGGAGGTCGACGAGCGTGGACAAGATGGAGGGCGACTATCACGGCCAACGGTGGACAGCCTGGTTCTTGTGGAAAGAAGGTGTGACAGCAGCGGACATTCACCACCGTCTTGTGGCTGTGTGTGGAGAAGTGATGGCTCCAGGCCGCAGAACAGTTTACGACTGGATCCAGGCATTCAAGGCAGGCCATGCCACAGTGGAAAAGGGGGTTAGTGCAGGCAGACTGTCGACTTCTCGGACAGCTGTCATGGTGGGGAAGGTTAACGACTTGATTATGGAAAATCGTCGAATCACATTCGATGAACTGGAACTTGACACTGGCCTAGGTCGGGCCACCCTGCATGTCATCATTCATGAGGATCTTGCTTTAAAAAAAGTGTGCGCGCATTGAGTTACGCGTGATCTCACCCTGCAGCAGAAAGAGGTGCGAGTCCAGAGGTGCCGAGAGTTACTGGAAGCTCGAGTTCGGTTACACTGTGTTGTCACACCCACCCTATTCCCTGGACCTGGCACCTTCTGACTATGGACTTTTCGACGTGATGAAGGAACCCCTCTGTGGACGAAGATTTGCCTATGCAACTGAGCTCCAAGGAGCTGTCCATGACTGGGTGGTGAGGGCACCAAAAGAATGGTTCCGAGAGACGACCATGAAGTTGCCAGGAAGGTGGCAGCGGTGCATCGACCTCGGTGGAGAATACATTGAGGCAGCCCAAGTGTGATTCAGCCTCTGCTGGTACATGTAGTGGCCAAAAAAAATCGAGTGCGGATCATTTCCGAACGACCCTCGTAAAAGGGACATTTCAATCATAGCATCCTTCTTATTATTTACTGAGCTACTACATGAGAAGTGAGGGTGCAGGGATTGCTCATGAATTCTGCATTTGATCCCACACCTGGTCATTCTTTTCCCTTCATGACAAGTTGTATATAACTGCCTCAAGGGCTCTCCACTGGCACACCTACACACAAAGAAGTCAACAAAATAATCACTTAAAACACTTCATACATATGCAGCACCTAACTCTATCAACACCAAGCTCCAACTGATATTATGTGAATGTCCATCTGGTTTTATGAATTCCATGATAGCCAGCATAATTATTCTAAGTAATGTGATACTTGGCAAGATCAGAAAATGCAACACAAGAAAATTAAACACCAACATTCAATATGTAGAATGCACAAAAAACGTTTAATTGAGAATTTTCATGGAGGGAAAATAAATTTGCGTGGTCCTCCCCATCTACTTCTGCTACACAGTAGCTTCAAACATTTACTAAGGTTTGCCATCACAACTTATTGTAACCTGACACAGTGGATGAGGTTGGTCACATTACATTTCAAGGCTAAAGTGGTATGAATTATGCTGAATTATGCCTATACCCTTGCCTTACTGACTTACTCCATCTACTACCAGTACTCCCTTTGCTTTGCCGTTCTTGTACTTAGCTAACTTACTAGCTGAGACAACTAAAGCTATCAGGCATGAAAGAGGCTGCTGGATTCCGCTGGGTCTTTACAGAATGGGAGGAACTAAATCCCCACTAGAATATACAAGTACAAGATCTCTTGAACCTCTCTCTCATAAGGTAAAATCCATTACCCAATCTGGCAATCTACCTCAGGTCCCCAGAAGTAAAATAAGCTGTGGCCTTAGCACTACCCCACATTTGCCACCTCTTTCCAGTAACAACATTGAAAGTTACTTCGCATATTATTATTTCTATACAATAAAACCAGGGATTGCTGAAATAGAGGTCCCCATGAGTGTGGGGAAACCTGACCATGACATGGATGGCAAACACAAACCCAACAATGGCTTTATTTTATTGAACTTATTGAAGAGCATAGCCTGGATGCTTGCAATCCCAACATAGTAGTTTTCACTTTGTTTTGCCACCTGTTTAGTGGCCCTTCATTGGAGACCTACAGAAGTGTAAAAAATTATACAAGTTTGTGCCCTCCTCCAAGTGAAGCAATATATTGGCAGGTCAAGGTTGCAATGCTGCAATGGACCTCAACCTTTTGGGTAAATAGTAAAAAAGATAACTCCACAGTTCTTCATTAGAATTAGTCGAGTCCTGACAAAAAATTATTCCACAGCCAACCATCTACACCATTTCTTCATGGCATTACCAAAAGTCTTAACTGTTTCATGTGCAACCTCTAATTAAAGATGGACTGTCACTAAAAAGTGTTTATTTATAATTGCAGATGGAGAGAACTTTAGGGCTATTCATCATCTAGTGTAGCACTGGTGTAACACTAGTACAAGCACTGCAATCGTTTATTCCAGTGCAGATGGGCATGGCATAGCTACACTACATTCCGTTATTCCAGTGTAAGCTCAGGCACATGTTCAGATTGGAGAGTGCAAGGCCAGTTTAAATGGTGTAAGGCTTTCTTACACCAACTTACACTATTATGCCATTACACTACACTCAGCCCCTTACACTACACTGGCTGATATACAAATCGATCTAGTGAATCACACTCACCTTCCAAGTATTGTCTACTGGTTCTGCTACTGGTTCATCCTTTTCCAATGACTCATTTATCTTCTTCACAGCTAGCCGCATATCCATAAGCATTTGCTTGATTATCAGCATTCTCTCTGGATCTCTAGCTGGATCCGTCCTCTCCTGAAGCAATTTAAATGCTAAGTCCATGTCCTCAGCAGCTTGTTTGGCATCTGCCTGTCTCAAATACTCCTTAAACAGGTACTCCTGTCTTGCCCTCCTGATGATCTTGTCATCAATATCAGTCACATTCATGACATAGGTGATGTCATAACGAAAATACTCTGACAATACACGGCGGAGGATATCAAATGATATATAGGATCGGGCGTGACCCATGTGAGATGCATCATACACAGTTGGTCCACAACTGTACCAAGTCACATGCCGACCTGACTGAGGAATGAATTCCTCCTTGCTGCGAGAAAAGCTGTTGTATATTTTCAGGCATGGAATAGGCAACGGCTGAGATGCTTTAAGTTCTGAAGGAGATGTCATTGCTGTGATCTTGAGTCCTGCAAATGTTTGGATCAAGTAAGAAAATGTGGTCATACCTTCATCACCTGCAACAATTATTTTAACTCTCTCGCCGCCGTGTCCATGCTCCACGGACAAACACAGACAAACATTTTGAGAATTTTTTGCAAAAGTTCTATAAATCATAAATGAATGCGGTTTTCGGCACATTCACAGCCATAAAACGTAGAATTCAACACAAAAAAATCACATGCTCAAGTGCTTTGTCAGACTTTTTCATATGACGTCATCTTCCGGCAGACATATTGGAAAAAGTTCTATGCGCAATGATAGAGATTGTATGAAGTCTACCTCAATCCTGAGAATTTAGTAATTAGTTAGATCGGGTTCTAAGCAATACTTTGCATAGGTTAGTTTTTTTGATCCCGTATACTTCACCGCTACGTTTTTCCTGATCCCCGAGTAGATGCGTATAAGTAGTTATAGCTGTTATGATATGCACGGCCTAGACTGTGGGGGGGGGGGCGGCGCAGTAAATCTGGCTGAAGCAGCGATTCAGTGTGGTTCGAATGATACGCATGGCATGGGGCTAACAAATCGCCTGGAGATATTGAATTTATAAATACGATGAAGTCATGCATGAGGCAAGTGGGGGGAGTAGCGGCGGCCAAAGAGTTAAGGGTTTTGCTTCTTAATTATGGCCATTTAGACAGCCATTTAAAATGTAGTTATTTTAAAATAATTTTATATTTCAGAAAGGTTAGCATATCTCGCTAATTTATTTCAGATGCCTGGTATCTGTGGCAATTGGTCCCATGCCCCCCTCCACGAATAATTCAAACCCTACATGCTATGTTGTTAAACATACATACGGTACCTATGATAAGTTTAATTTACAAATTATACTCATAAGACATCAACAAATCCAGATAAAATAAGATAGTTATAACAATACACTGTACTGCAATAAAAATGTGCTTGATTTTAAAAAGTTAATATTTGACACAGTTGACTGGATATAAGAAACTTTATGGAAATCAGTATCCTATAACCGAGGTATTATATCCAGATACACATGCCATAATTATATGGAAATATGGTGGGACCAGCCTTTCAAGTTGGTTATACAGCAGAACCCCGATTATCTACCACTCATGGGACTGGAGCATTGTCGGATAACAAAAAAAGTCGGATACGCCTAGGAGCAAAGGAAAACTGAACAAAAAGCATAAAAATCACGAAATAATGTACAATAATACGCTTTTCTAAGAAATAGTGAAGTATTTATCTTTTACATACACAATGCTGTTTAAAATTTAACTAAGGCAATGCAAAACAAATGATCAGTAGGCCTGCATTTAAAGAGCCGAACCATATAGCTGATTCTGAGCTCAGCTCTCACCAATACATGTTAGTTTTTTTAAAAAATTACCCTGTGGTGGGCTACTTTGGCCCTTTTTGGAGGAACCTTTTTGATTTCAGGCTTTACATGGCTGGAACCTTTTTTACGAAACACCCTGGTCCAAGGGCAGGGTGACTGGGAGGGGATGTGCAAAGTGCAAGTGCAATGTTTCAAGCAGTACATTTTGTAAACTCCCCCAGGTGGCTTAGTCTGTAGGAGATTCCACCTGAGACGAAGCCAGAGGTGACCCAACTCTGCACAAGATGAAGGGAGCAATGCCTGGGCTTGGGATCGAACCCGGGACCCTTTCATCCGTGGGCGCATCTGTTACCGTAGCGCCACTCCGCCTCCCCAGACATCTGTTAGTTATCACCATTCAGAGTTCCTTCATTACCGGCTGCCAAATCACAACAAATCGGCACCTGCATAATCAGAAGTACAGTGTATTTCATTCTATCACACTCATACGAAGGTACATTTATGTGGTTGCCACTTTATTTTGGCTGTTGGCTTTACAGTTGTGACAAAAATGAAACAGCATGAAAAATATATTACCATTCGAAACCACATCGAAGCCTACTTCGCATTGTTTTCCTTGCTACAAACCTTTGACGAGATTTGGAGATGCTACTCTGGTGGTTTGTACTATACTCTTGCTCATGTTAGCACATACTTTTGCTGCCTATGCAATCCAGTAATCTGAATGTCACATACCATTTCACAAGGCTGTGTTACGCTCCCAATTGAGGGGGTAACCACTCCCCAAATAAGTGTACTGTACACCGGTTCCTGGAACCTGGTGGTTCCACAGGTTCCAAATAGGATCCACCCAGTTCAAAGTTGGATCCACCTGGTTCCACGCCGGTTTCAGGCCATTTCCACGGTGACCCTGTACACCAGTTCCACGAAGTGGTTACTCCCTCGCTCCCAATGCATGTCACTTTCCACAATGTGGGCTTCCAACACAGACATCATCCCCCCCTGGTGTCACACTACTTACTGTTGCATAAGCAATTCAAAATGAGTTTATGATCATGCAGAACCCTGGCACGTCACTACTCCTGACGTTTCGAAGTGACCCTATCGTATGTATTCCTATGTGCTTCCACATCTTGGGAGGTATACCGGTAGTGAAAAGACAATAAAATGGTGAAACTCACGGGACAAACGCCTACAGAAGGGAAGAAAGGAAACGCTCCCTGCCACGAGGAAGAGACGCGGGCGCATTCTCACTGCTGCCCTGACTCTGTCATCCAGCACTAGGGCTGGCACTACGATAACCTGTTTCCAACACTGCATTACATCCCACCACCATTATTTTATTCCTATCATCCACCGTTTACAAAATTCAACCTCTTAACAATGATGTTAAAGGTAGTAATGCCAGTAAGTGTGCAGGTAGCTTTTATTTAAGATAATTAGGGGCGTAAAGATTTTTGGCGGGCTGCTTGGAAGATTTACAGGTGCAGACTGGTGCTATGGATCAATATAGGACGAAAAATAGCATGTAGTTTAGTGTTTCTAGGTATGGTAACCAGTTTTATGCGCCTAAAAAGCACGAATGGCTATTATCCGACCTAATTTACAAAACCACGAGTTAAACGAGTTAAACTAATGCTAATGTCTGCGGTACGGTAGCCTACCATGTCTGCAAAGTTCACTATTTGGGGAGGTGTAGATGGCCGAGATGGTAACGTCTCGGCTTGCTGAGTGAAAGGCCCCAGGTTCGATCTCCGCCTGGGGAACTTTCCTTTCACCTGCGTCAGGAGGGTCTCTGACCTGCGTCAGGAGGGTCTCTGACCTGCACCAAGGAGGTGTCTGGCAACCTAACCTCCTAGGGAACAGCACATGACCCCTTTACCGACATTGCACTTGCAGCCATGTTCCCTCCCCAAAAATCCCAATCCTTTCCCAATGTCCCTGTTTCCTTGCACCGGAGAATGAAGTTGAAAAAAAGATAGAAAACTAATGGTGGTGTGCCACCCCACTATAGATCCCGTAAGGGACATCACGGGGTATTTTTTTAAATAGGCCTACATTGGAAATGAAGGCATATCCCATATCCTTCTGATACCTGCATGACGTCCAATATATTGGACATCCGGATGTTTAATATTATTTACTGTCTTGCTATGGAGCAGATCCGAATAGCACTAATAAGTTTGAGTGGTACTCAAGATATGGTGCTAGAGCGAAAAAAATACTCAAGTCACTTTGGCAAGCAAACTTAACAGCTTTCCATGACAAAATGGCCGCTCAATCATAAAGACAATTAAACGACAAAATTAATTGTAGAAAATGTGGTATTTATCTTTGCCTTAATGAAGAAATGAATTTTTCGGAATTTTTTGAATGATCACTACATGGAATAAAAACTTTCAGGATACTGCGCTTTCTTCTCCTTGCAAATTTTTTTTTTACAAATTCATTGAAAAATGTAGAGAAGGAATGTTATATCTAAGACCCCATGTCCAATATATTGGACATCTAATTTTGCAATAAGTGATTGCAACAAAATTCTGAAATTCTGAAAAATGGCTTCTACACCTCCGCTACAGAGCGTTCTTTCCAAGTATTAGGCTACTAAATAATTGCACCAATGGCTTCTCTGGTCTCAGGAGGATATGCGACAGAGGAGGAGAAAAGCACTCGTGACGGACGGATTTTTGTCCTGCATCCCTGCTAAATAACTATAGTACTGCTTCAAATAATATTCATGATAACACTGGGGAACAAATTTTTGGTTGAATTAATACCAGCACTTGTTCTTACCGAATTTGAGTGTGCTGAATTCGAATCTGATGTTAGTTTTTCTCTAAGTTATAAGCTTTAGATTTTCTACGATTCAAACATTTTCGATTTTGCGACATTTTGGCGCCTGTCGCATGATGACATGATCTCTCTGAGGAATTTATGGTCGTACAGTCTTAAAATTAGGCTTAAACCACTTAAACAACCGTCTTGGTAAAGATATACGGTACAGTATTCATTTTTTATTCACAAAAAGTCATAGGTGCATCACAATAATATCCATTAAAGTTTGAAAAAAGTAAAAAAATATCGTAAAAGAATGTCCCATTTTTAAAATCCTATATCTCGAAAACTTGTAGACATATCTTAATGATTTAAGTTTTTAAATGGTAAGAAATGTCTGATGTTTTGACCGAATACCATTTTTTATTTCTCGAGGGACAAATGAAGCTCAAATAGAAGCAAACTAAGGTGAGACAAAAACTTTAGACCTTAACACTTCAAAACTTAAATCATTTAAATATGTCTACACGCTTTAAACTTACAGTATAGGGTTTTTAAATTGGGACATTCTTTTTCGATATTTTTTTTTTACTTTTTTCATACTGTAATGCATAATATTGTGGTGCTTGAAAACATTCACCATCAGTACTTACGAGGGGTGTTATATAAGTTCGTGGTTTCGCCTAGAAGGAGAAGCAAATGCGGAAGCTAAACAGCACCATTAAATCGAGCCACCCTTCAAACCCCTATATCCACCCAATTGACATAGGTGTCAAAGTCCTTGGGTTCAGAAATAATTCGGATGTGAAAGGGTGCGCAGCATCTTGTGAAGATGGCGAACATCGCACATCGCGCGGTCATCCAGTACCTGGTGGCAAAGGGAATGGGTGCCAAGGACATCTTTGAGGACATGAAGGATACATTGGCTGGCGATGCACCACCTACAGCATGATCCAGAAGTGGATTGCCCTCTCCAAACAGGGCCGAGACAGCCTATAGAAGACGACCCCCGCTCCGGAAGACCCGTGTGTTACCACTGAAGAAAATGTGGCCAAAGTGGAGGAACTAGTGATGGGAGACCGAAGACTGACTATCAGGTACCTTGCTGAGGTGGTGGGCATCTCAACATTTTCCATCCACACCATACTACATGACCACCAGCGCCTTTGGAAAGTGTCAGCACGATGGGTACCCCAAATGTTGTCGCCAGAACAGAAGGCGGCGCGTCGGGAGATGTCACAATCAAATTTGAACCTGCTGAATGCTGATGCAGAAGGATTTTACGCTTGTCTGGTCACACAGGATGAAACCTGGGTACCTCATTATGATCCCGAGACCAAAGGTCACCTGCGGGGTCGACTCCATGGGAGTGACGAAGAGGTCAAGGCAGCTGTGGAGGACGTCTTGGGGGGGGGGGGGGGGGTGAGATTCTTCCTTCTACC
>KZ538823.1:74158-75256 GCA_000934665.2 Catajapyx aquilonaris | reverse complement strand
CCCCCCCGAAAATAACAAGTTTCAAATTGCATGAAAACTAGAGCATGTAGGCCTCTAGGAAAACCGATTTCAGATTTGAAATCAGCGTTGAAAAATACTTAGATTCAGTTGAAAAATATCATGCAACATTTAAAAAAAATTTTGTTCCCCAGTGTAATACCAAGTTGGCTAATACTGTAGAATACGCAATTGGGTTGAAAGGAAGTAGGCTATTGCCTACTCTGGTGGGCTACTCCGGGATGTACTGTATGTACACATACTCATATATCCCTCAGAATCCGGCAAGTATGGTAAATGGCAGGTACTATACCGAGAAAGCAGGCAAGCCTTTTCGTCAGGTTTTTTAAATAGCTATTTAGTCAAGTTCTTGAGACCCCAAAAACACTGTTACAATAAAATATTTATATAGGAAAGTTATGCATCAATGTTTAGCTTAGACTTGGAGCTTTAAAAAAACGAAATTTTGAATATAATCTTGTGTCACGCATTGATGGAAACTCGGATGGAAAGCAATATTGAAACTCATTTCTCAAATTAAATATCATCAAAACTCAGCCGAATATCTCTGAGTGATAGTCTATGCACCTAATTTACAAATCCAATCAATAAATCGCCAGAATTAAAAAGAAAGCGCGAATATACCATTTTTCAGAAAATGGCGAAAATGATGCGTATTGGTGAAACCATCCATCACAGATTTTGGTGAAAGGACAAAAATGTGTAGGTTAACCAGTGCACACACAGTGATACTTGACTTGTGAGGACTATGAGGGACAGTCAAAAGAAACTGAGACTTATTTTTTTATGTGATCAAGAGCATTATCTTAGTTCATGACTTGCGGTGAATGGCATCGTGTGAAGAATGGATTGAAGCATTAGAACTTTCACTAATTCTTGCTCGAATATTCCACGGGCACATGCGATGGTGACACCAGAAGTAGACCTATAGGTTCACCAATATTCAGCGTTGAGGTTTTGCTGCCATTTGAAGACAAAAGCGATGGAGGCGTATAGGGCTCAGAAATTGTGAAAATGTGTCCCACAGCATTCCAATGGAGGAACAAGGCATTGAGCAAGGGTCCATAGTCAGATTGCAAG
>KZ538823.1:46658-69158 GCA_000934665.2 Catajapyx aquilonaris | reverse complement strand
GTGTGTGTAGGGGCTACCTAGTGAAGCAATTTGGGATGGGACGCCCATGAATGCAAACACTTTGATTATACAATCAATCTTCCTGACTTTTGAGATCACGTCCAACCCTGCCTTCAGCAGAACAACTAGCACCAGTTGCCTACTTGGTGGTGTTATCAATTCATTTTTGGGTTGACAAAAAATGAATATGCCTATATGAAGACTATGGCCGCTTTTTGTGAGACATCCAGAGAATGACATTTTACTAATACCTTGTTAGCATTTACTGTAAAATGTAAATGATCACCGCGTTTGAAGGAATCGAAATCATTCAAAATGTTTCAAATCAGATCCAATAATCAGAATAAGTCACACTCATTTTAATGCATACAATGTAGAGGACGGAATAATTTTTGATGGACTTAAATAATGCAAAACATTTCTCCCACTTCCCACTTTTAAAACCAATATTTAAAAACTTGACACCCGCAATTCTGCAAGGTAAATTATTTTGGACATGTTTTTAATTTGTCGTTTTTATGGTTCATCCCAGGTACTGGCCTGATGCAGACGTGAAAATCTTCCCGATTGGGATATTCGTGCGTGTAGCTGGCAATATGAGGGAGTGAGTCAACCTGCTTGTGCGTAGTGTGCGTGCTGTTAGTTCCGTGCCGAAGCGATAGATGGCCGTGGTAATCCCGCGCTGTCTCCGTCCAATGAATCCGACCCTTCTCTGGAAAGCACGAGTTTCTCCAGGCCCAGAAAAACAGTCGGCCGGGCTGGAAGCACGCTCTTCGTCGGCATAACACTTCCACCGCGCCAAAGGTCAGTTACATACTCATTTTCACCCTGATTTGCGCAACCCCGCCAAAATTTGGCCAAATGAGCTGCACGTGCAATTTGCATGCGCATGTCAGCACTTCACATGTGTATATGGGCTGGCGACTGGGGGAGATCCTGTTTTTAAATAGTCGAGGACAAACCTTGACTCTGACCTACCTCGATGTTATTTTGGAAGGAAAAGGAGTGACGACAGGCGGCAAAAAATAGAGTGCGGGGGAGGATGTGTTGTGTATGTGTTTGGTGTATAGGAGAAGGGTACGACCAGGGTGGGGAGGGTGAGTAGAGTGGACCCTTTTGCCGGTGGTGATCGATAAGTATGCGCCTTGGGTGGCGCTTTTTTTACTTGCCCAGCGTCGGATCTCAGGACGACGTCCATGGAACACAGATGTTTGCAAAATGTCGATGGAAAAAAATTGGGAGACCGGAGAGTAAAGAAGTGTTCCGTTACCGTGCGAAATTTGGCATGCCTCGTGGCTGATGTCAACAGCAAGGGATTTGTTTACACTGTACGTGACATGGTGTTTTGAATACGTGCTCTAAGGTGTCGCTTTCAAAATGTGGCAGAAAATGCATTGTCGTATAGGTCGTGCTGAGACTTCAGATTAGCCTACTGTCAAAGGAATAAAGTTGCCGCGAAACCTATCATCAGTTTCCAATTCGATACTGAAAAACAGCTGTCGCTGATGTACGGAATCTTTTCAGCGTATTTTGAATCTCCTCATAGGGTTGAGTAATATATTCTTCACGGAGAAGGGGGGAAAATTATGTATGACTGTAATCTTCAAGCAATGGTGGGCACACTAACCGGAATTTTTAGTTCCGCTAACATCCGCTAACAGCTAATTCGGTTAGAAGACCGTGGGCGGCGCTAAGTCGCCAATGATAAACAGCTAGAACGATTATTGACGGGGATTTCCACTAACCTTTCTAGCTGTTTAGCATTAGCGATTTAGATATGTCCATGGTTTTACTGAGCAAGTTAGCTGTTGTCGAAAGTTAGCGGTGCCCACCATTGTCCTCAAGTTATTCGACAGCTGGCACATCCATCCTGGCAGCCCCGATACTGTGTTTCTGCTGCAGCGCTTATTGTAAAAAAAATATTGGGTATGGAGATCTTCACCTTGATGAGAATAAAGCGTGGGCCAGAAGACAGAGATGCTTATGGCCGGTGGTCATTCTTCCCTTTAGGAGTAAATGGACAGTTTTGATGAATATTTTCAGTTTGCAGTTATCAGGGGCTCGCAGAAATATTGGGAGAGCTACAATGGCTTATTGACATAGGGAACATTTGGCCTTTGCCACTGTTCTTTCTGCCAATGCGGTGGGAGGTTTCAATTTGTGCTTCATCGGTGTGGAAGAATTCATTCAATTTCTCTCCTATATACATTATTTAAAAAAATGCTGGCAGTATATATAATTGTGGTACAGGTCCAGGTCAATTTCCTGCCAGGATACTCTTTTACGAGTCCAAAATATGCGGGCGAGAAATATTGAAAACCCAACAGTTAACGTCGCGTAGACGGCCATGAGCTTTTCGGTGTCCCTTATAGATCAACGCGCCACCTGCTTTACACCTTATCCTAGATTAGAAGGTAGGTTATGCACAGATAGGCCCTCGAGCGTATAGGCTATAGTCGCTATACCATGCTGCGTTAAGGATTTTGACATTTGTCACCCAATATTTTACTTGTCGCAGGCCATAGCGGGAGATGGACCTGGCGTTTTAACTTACCTTGTATTAACGGAATTAGTTATAAAATAGCTGTTAAAATATGGTAGTTCTATACTGTACTATAATTATGGCGAAACCCCGAAAATGCTTCTGTCAAACGTTGTATAGCGCTACATAACCATATATGATTCCACTCCAGTGCTTTCTCTCTCCATTGGTGATGATTATGTAGCGTCAAGATATACGTTTGGCTGAAACTTTTTTTAAACATACAGAGCACATTAATATATGGCCTTCCTAATGAGGCAAAGGGTTGACAGTTCCGATGTGATGCAGCCCATATTTACCAACCCTCATCATTCGTATGTCAAGCTAGAATGTGATATAATCAGGCGTACATGTTCTCTGGGTGGCCAGTAGTACATGCAATCGAGCCTTTAGTATGTAAATTATGCTCCATTTTACATTGTATCCATCGTCCACTACTCAACTAATGTGGGTGACACATTTCAGTGAGCTAACTACTTGTATAGTCCCTGCGTATTGATTCATTGGTACCACTATTTGCATATTGTACCCATAAAGATCTGTATAAATGCAACTTTTCCAGCCATTTAACATTATAAATAATATTGAAAATGCAATTTTGCAAATGATTTATTGCGATCATGTTATGCCTTGTTCAAATGAATAACTTACACTTGATTAACCTCCTGTCTTTAAATCGCGAAACAGGCTATCATGACATCGCAATATTATCATTTAAAAAGTGACACGAACAGTTCCAGTGCCTCCTGTTTCATCAGTGTATCAATGTCATTAATACTTGTTTTGTGGAGACACTGCCGACAGAGTTGCCCAATATGTGAACATTGATTCGCCCTATAGGTGAAGTCTTTATTAATAACACAAACACACGAGTTCCCATGTCACTGGTAGCGAACCAAGGTCCTTGATGCTCGCCTGACAAAATTGGGCAAATGATTCTCTCAAGGTTATCTAGCTGCTACTATTTGTCGGAGATTAACAAATATCCTGTTTGGGAGGCAGGGCATTTCAAGGTTCCGGCTAAGGATGCTCTCACGCTCGTAGTGTGAGAGGTCAGGTCACCGAAACTATCTGCTCCCGAAAAAAAGTGAAGAGGTAGGATCCTTTCACACCCTTTTCTCATGCGTGGCAATTTAAAAAATATATATGCTGATGCGATTAGTCACTTTTGGGTGGTTTAGGACCCTTTCCCCCAAAATTCGGAATTCCCTTTGACACCCAGAACTCGCAAGTCACAGAAGGAGTAGGATCCCACATAAAAGCTGTAATAATTTATCATTGGCACATTTTTTTTGTGGACCTATAGGAAGGTGAAGGAGGGGTATGTATTTACGGGTGACCCCGGCTGAAAGCGGAGCTTTTTCAAGTCTTGGGAAGAGTTGGGGACATTTCGACATTTGTGACAGAGGGTTTTCTAGTCCCATTGCATTTTTGTATTTCCAAAAGGATTTCTACTTTTTTTGGCGGGAGGTTACGTCCCTTGCCATCTTGTACAAACGCCTTTCCACTCCTGCCCTCCTCTTTTCAATAGTCATGGGAAAAGGGGAGTTTCTCTCATTGGGTCACACAGTAAGGAAATTAGGACTTCAGACGGTAGCAGAAAGGTCCAAATTACGCCACATTGTGCTGAAATCTACTCGGCACACAAAAAAACTGAACAATTGTGGCATTGGTGGAGAATTTACTATATTTTATATGAAAAAAGTGCAGTTTCTAATTCAACAATTGGTTTTTATCTAAGCGACTTGTAACACGAAATTGACATTATTCGTTTAAAATCCAAGTACTAAGCAGCAGGAAAAGTCTCTATTCACACCAGCTTTCCCCTCAAAAGTATGCAAAAATGTCAGGTCGGAAAAGGGAATCAGGAACATTTTGTGCCTCGCACAAAAGGGTGCCCTCGGTTGTAAGGAAAAGGAAGAGTTTTACGACTTTTGGTTTGGAAGGAGGGGCCAACTGGGGGTGGGGGGTGGGGTGTTCTGGCTCCAGAGGAGTTGTGGGGTTTCGGGAAACGAGTTATCTGGAAGCCAACTGGACCCCTGCAACTTCCTGCCCCGAACAAGAGAGGGTTAGAGAGGAAAACCTGGTCAAGTTCAGGCTTCTCCCCCAAAAGCATAAATTACGGACGCGTTGCATAGTCCGGACTTTTTGGAAGAGGAGTCAGGGCAGGGAGGAGACTTTCCTTTCCTTTCCTTTCCTTTTTTTATTTTGAAAAGAACCACAGGATGAATGGCTTCACCCTTTGGAAAGGAGCATCCATCCGTCCACAGGAGTCTTCTCTGTGGTTCCAGCTGCTCTCAGGAGGGTCTTATACCTGCCCTGGCTTCTGCCAGCACTTGTACAGCCACGCACAAGATAATCCGATTTTACAACCCATCAAGCCCGTGCAGGTTTCATGTCCTCCACTTCGGGCACACTTGGAAACGGCCAACAAAAGGATTTGTGGATCCGCACATTTTATTTCTGACTTTGCTAAGAATGAGTGGCACTTTTACAAGAGGTCATTTTGAGCGAGGCAAATTTGTAAGAATATTCCTATATGAATATGTATATTCTTACAACAGGATGAAACAGAATATTATAATCATTTGCAATAAAAATGTGCTTCTAACAGGCAACCGAAATGGAAGATGTATGTACCAGGTGGTCCCCATATGATGCGGGTAATATTTAATCGCCTTGTGCAAGACCAGTAATTACATACAGGAACCATTTATATGGGAGGTAACAATTATTATGGCTTCCGTTGAAAATGGCGTTACAATGACGTCATCATACCATATTAATAGAGTGGGTTACGACCATTGACATGAGGGTGAATGGTAACAGTGTATCAATTAGAGAAGTTAATAGCACCCCTTTTGCATGATTTCCTGCATGTGAGGTGAGAAGTACTCCACATCATGCAGCATATTGTTGTGGCAGGCCAATTTGACTGATCATCAACCAGCACCAGCTGGTGCACAAAATCCGTCGTTGTGTTGGCATTTAGCAGAATATGAGGGTGTAGGTTTGTGCAAGTGGAGGTCCGTCTGTTGCCCTTTGTTGCCAGAAACCTCCCTTCGTGGATGTGGGTCCCTTCGGTCGGTGGTGGAGCCATCCATCCACCCGGCCATCCATCCACCCAGGAGCCAGCCAAGCCGCCATATGGTGCTGCTGGCTGGCCTTTCCAACTTGACATGTCAAAACGTCACTAGTCAGGGTCCGCTCGTAACTCACAGTCACACACAGCCTGCCGAAGCCTCTTCCAAAAGAGAACTGTGGGCGGATATGCACAGTATGGCTCCGGGCTTTCAGAAAAGGGGTATGACCACTGCAGGGTAGGTCAGATCTTACACCATCATGTTAGGAACAAGCTGACTATGGGCTCAGAGAGGTAAAGCAACAATGAATATCTGTCATTAGTCGTAATATTGTGTTATACATATATGTGTGGACCGAAATGCTTAGACCTTACAGGATTATTGTTTATACTCGTACACTATACATACGTTGCAAGGAATGGTGCAGGGCAGTTCTGAATTACACGAGGTTTATTACATGCAAAAAATTATTAGAGCAATCTTTTCTCCGGCGTGCATTAAGGCATCGAAGATCTATCGAGTTACCAGTCAAAGAAAAAACGTGGTTAGTTGGTGTTTTGAAAACGCATATACAGGATGCCGTACCGAAACGTTGGGGGATGGTACATTGGTTCTAAGCAGCCTAATTATTACTCAGATAATGGGCTTGAAACACAAGGCATAAAATATCCTGGCAGGTATGCGTCCTTCCTAACCTTATCTCTCATTTTTAGGCCTTAGGCGAAGTTACCATGCAGTTTATTATTATGATACGACCCCATTAAGTGTAGCAGGCGGGAAGGATCGAGTTGCTACAAGTCAATTTAACCCTTAACTACTTAGGTGGAGCCTGAGCTGCTCCAACCGACTCCAACCACTATTTAAACGTGATTTAACTTGTTAATCAAGTAATAAACAAGGCCATTTTTTCTGTCGGAATGTGCTGACTCCGCGTGTGATTTTTACGTTTTCGGAAGCCTAATCATCTGAACTGCACTTATAACAATTATTGAGCTGATAAGCAGATATTTAAATATACCGTTGGAGCCGATCAGGCTCCACCTAAGTATAGTTAAGGGTGTTTCGGCCACCTAAGTATTGAAGGGTTAACACATTTTCTCGCAAGTGACTGCATCAGTTTGACTTTACCAGTTTGTTCCGTCAATTCCTTAGATTTTTTTTGACATGTCGACAATTTTAACATAAGTCCGGATCTATACTGTCGAGGCTACGTACAGTACGCTGGGGGTTTCCTGTATTCCCGAATCTAGAGATTCAAAAGTCATTAGTATACAGGAATTCATGCATCTGCAGGAGTTGCGTGATGTCCTGTCTAAAGCTACATTTATATTTTTAGATATACTGTATATGACTGTATACTGTATGTATTTTAAAATAAGATGAGAGTGCTGGTAATAAGATTTCCATCATACAACCAGTCATACACCTAAGCTACATTATTGATGGATATTGCTTTCTATAGATGATTTGCGTTATTTGGAACGGGGGCATTATTGAAAGCATGTTCTTGCATGCTCATATTGAATATTAATTTAGCCGTGATTTGGTGTTACTCTTCTGAGCCTGGGATAGGAAATTACAGTGTAAAGAAACTACTAGTATTACCAATACAGTATGGTCGTAAATTATTAGAGTACAAAATATATCCCAGCGCTAAAAGCTGGTCTGTAAAATGCATGAATAGAACAACATCATAAATCTAAACTTGTGTTAATGATTGGCAATAATAATTACCATTATTACGAGCTAGACCTCCATTTTATCAAGTAAATTGGTTAAAGTTCCGTTTTTAAATTTTACAGGTCATTTTTATACAGAGGGTTCATAATAAACGTCCATACTGTTGTTTTTTTTTGCATTATGGCCCATTTTAATACATAACAGGCTCAATAAATAGGCCTATGTCAGGATTTGCAAAACACCTAGTACCTGATTTCTATTTACACACGTGAGACGAACAGCACTCATGACCTTATATTATCAGCTCTGCGTTATCCTTTATAAGGCTAAAACCTTTCATTCTATGCAATTTGATTGCCTGTCAGGGAAGCCACTTTGGACAGATGACGCATAAATAATTTGATTGTTTCTGACGTCACTCATCCGACACGGATGTCCTAGCTAGGTATAAAATCTGTGTAAAATGGCGCGTGATTTGAAGCCAAGACCCAGGTATTGCAAAGGTATGTTGAAAGTGGGTTGGAAAGAGGCGTGAAGAGTGCTTTGGAAAGGCGTGAGGACTTGAATGCTGGAAGGAGCCAGCAGCCTGGAAGTTCGGATCCTTACCTTTGCGGCCATAATTCCCCCATTCTCTCCCCCCAGGGCAGCCGCCCCCCTCCCTCTCTCAAAAGGAGCTTTCTGTCCCCCCCACCCCCCCGTTGGCGTGACAAAGGCGGGCTGTCGCTGGCTTGCGCCCCGCACGATTTTTAGGGGCCCCCGCATATTTTATAACATGGCGGCCTGGTCCTCCGACTCACCCCCGTCATAATACCTCCTAATCGACGATTCTTTATCCTGCAACCCACTTCCGTTTTTGACGGTCTTGCGTGCTGCTCTTGTTTGCAGCTTCCGGTTGTAAAAAAAAGTGAGATCCGTCTCGATTAACATCTATATATGTCATATCTGCAATTTTATGAGATATATGCCTCCGACATATGCGTTTGTTGTTTCCCCGGCACTCAGCCAAGATCTGATTAATTATATCTCCACTTTTCATTTTGCATGTAAGTGTTAGTGACGTGTTAACATGCGCGATGGTATCGGGACCTGACGCCCAGGCATGCAAATTGGGCACATATGCCAATATTGATGAATGGCAAACATCTCAGGCAAGCTTATAATTATAGTCAGGAGTGCAATATTTGCTTCTTGTGGTAATAGCTTACATTTTCTGACGTATTAATATTGATAATGAACTCTTCATGCACATAAATATTTGACAATTCAAATAGAAAAAGAGTATATTTATGCATAGAGGGCCCCTGGTATAAGAGGGTGGTATGTGGAGACTTCTTCACCCATAGAGGCAACAATCAGGAACATGAAAATGGTCCAGAATGTTAATTCCAACTGCTCTGCTCCCTTTCATTTTTGAACTTGTTGCTAGAGTGAACAGTTCATGTAACATCAGTGGACTTGGACAGTGCACTATCGTGTTTATTATTTTATTTATTTATTTATTTAACAGAACATAGACTTCACCCACATTTCACAATGAACCTATTGGAGCCATGCAGCATGGCCCGTCCTCTACTTTTTTTTTGTCGTGATATCCACACTATTGGATTGTTGAGTACAACATGCTATTTGAAGTACCCGTATGCAAAAATAAGTCATATTAGCCATGCAAATTACTTGAATGACCTAGCATGTCTCGGTGGATACATACGATCCAGTAGTTTGCATACAGCTAATGAGATATTTGTTGACAACCCCTTGCTTCCCAAAATAGGTTTTCGAACTCCCGCTGGGGTTTGTCCTGTTGTTTACAGAACTTGCAGTTGAGGTAGGGCAGGGCACCACCCAGTTTTATTTGAACTAGTCAAGGGAGACTGCCATATGGAGATGACAATAACGACTCGTTGGAATGCCTAATTTATTATTGCAGAGTGCTGGAATTTCAAAATAAGGTAATATAATTCAGTAATGTACACGTTCCTTTATCACTACGTAAAACTCTATAAACTAGTTATACTGTATAACTTACAGTATAATCCTAGAAATTTAATGACATTATGATGGGCTTTTTGGGAAATGCTTGTAATGCCAGAGTGTCCGAATGATTATTATAGGACCCAAAAAAATGTAATCACATCTCAAAATCGGTTTATCAAACACAGATCCTTCTTACATCGTTGCGAAGAAAAGAATTCGGCAAGAATTTTTGAACTTAAGTTTTCAAGAAATATTAATGTGGGCACCGTAAACGCCAACTTATCCAGGCGGCAATCGATCTCAGTCCATATGTTTTGTAGCATGTTGGGTGTAACTAGCTAACAGCTTCACTTACGCGGAGTGTCAACTGCTGAAGGGCATTACTGACTTTGACGTGGTACAGTACTGTACTGTACACCGTACACCTTATTTTTCACATAACCCCACATGATATTATTGGGGTTAAGTCTAACGACCTAGGAGACCATGAGAAGACCACCTACACCGATCCATCTCCCATGTGTCATGCAAGTTATGATTCAGATGATGTCTCTTCATATTGCATTGGAGTGGTACATTACATCGCCTTGTGTTGTCGTACTACCTTCGGGGTACCCACTTTAAAATTGATTGAAAATAATATAGTATATGTTGAGAAAAAATCATCGAATGTTTTTGTGTTTATTGAAGTAACACGGATTTTGGGATATGAGTGCTGTGAGAGTCGACTTCGTCAGGTCATCCCTCTGACCCCGCAAGGTCACTCAGGGTCAGGGTTGTGGTCTAATAATACAACGGGTACGGAACATCCGTTTATTGGACCGACCAGCGTTGCTGCTTGCCGGTGGCAACACGACTCCCATCAAGTACATATAAACTTGACTCGACACATTCAGCTCATGGGAAGTATAAAGAGATGCTGTCTGCTGTCTATCCACGATTATTCACTAGATGAGGTCAGAACTTGAAGGGTAATGGAGGCACCAAGCGGGTCATTTCCACACAGCACCGCAGGAACTTTCCTTTCCAATGTGACATGACGGCAAGAAGGTGACACACAAGGGCACGCATTCACGTAGCTTCATGATCAATGCATTAGACACAGGTGTGACACTTACGTATCGCATATTTAGTTATTGACCCTTGTGTAACCAGGCTGACTCGATAAGCAAGCCATGACGTTTATTCTCAGAAAAATAATAGTCGATGCAAAATGTGCCGAATTGTATAATTCTGCAACAGCTGGCTGCAATACGCGCCAAAATAATTCAGCTTAAGCGGCCATTCAAAATATATGAACAAAAATGGCCCGTATATAAGCCCTCCGAAGAGTCCAGGTGAACTACATGAAAATAGTGCACATGAATAGCAAGAGTAGCTTTTGTATAGGCAGAGAAGAAGTGATCTTACGTGAGACGAAGCAGAAGTCTGGCCAAGGCTAATCTTTGGCGGCGGGTCATTCACGGTCTCCCATCCATTCTGCCCACTTTTCCAAAAAAGTGAAGAAAAGCTGGCGAACTGGAAAAAAAAGGAAAGCAGGTGAGCCAGGAAGCGGATTTAGACGGCAGTTGTGATAAGAAGAAGGGACGGTAATTGCATGCAGATTCCCCCGCACGAGTCTCCTGCCTCTCTGAACACACCAGAAGAGACGTATAGCACGAGGGACCCCTCTCCATTTTTTCTATCCCTCCCCACCCTTGTGGCATTCCGTTTTTTGTATGCCAGAAACATGGTGACAGTCTCATTGAGGAAATCGGCAAGTGTTTTTTAAACGTGTTCTCTCCCTTCTTATCCGACTTTTTTTTTTTTTTTAAAAAAAAAAAGAGGGGTGCTTTTGGGGACATCTCAGCCTTGTTTGGTGCACGAGCTTCTGGACCACGGGTGCATTTTGGAGGGTCCTTCCTAACCGTTTGTGGTCAGGATTGAGGGCTTGTTAGTGCTTTTTCTGGCCAGAATTCGGTCATTGAAGTCTCTTTTTCAATATCTTTCTGTATTTACCTAGGTTTCAAACGTGACTTTGTTTCCGATGCAGCCAGCGCCATGAGGGTGGAATAGAGAGGAAAGGGGGGGGGGGATAGAGAAGGGCGTTAATGTTCTATTGATTTTTTTTCTTTCTCCCTTCCCTCCTCTCTCTTTCTCTCTCCCTCTCTTGTCTCTCTCGTGCGGAATGGAATCTGCTTGGCCCCAGAAGGGAGGTATTTTTTTGGAGCCATGTTTTTGGGTGTAGGTGCGTGCGGAAGTGAAGGGGGGTAGGTGTACACGAAGTTTTCATTAGACAATCCCCATGATCAATGCCCTCCCCCAAAGTCTATTTCTATATGGTTGAATATGCCAGCACCAGTCTAAAGGGAAATGGGGGCCGATAAGATACCCTTTTTCTGGCAGAGGGCGTGGGGGGAAGCGTATCCGATGCCGTGTCGCATGGCTCATAACTCCCCATAAGAAAGGACACGTTTTTATTTATTAGGCATGTGCAGTGGGTGAAAATACACTTATTCTGACATAAAAGGCAGCAGGTAAATTGATTTATGAGGGTGCGTTACTGATATGAGTCATCCCATATTGACAGTGCTGTACTCGACATGACCGTGTTTGATCTGAACATACCGAATGTTTATGGGTCTCCCAGAATTCGGTCAGTAGACGCGACCCTCCAGTCAATAGGCAATAAACATTTATGTCCCGGGCACCAATAGAGAGGAAAAGAGCGTCACTCCTAAATAGGAGGGAAAAACAGCAGGCATCATCAATGGCTTGTGATTGTCTTGGTAATGATCTGCTGATCATTTCCATCTGTATGAAGACTGGAGCATTCCTGACCTGGACAATATTCGTGGCCTGTAGGCATTAGTCGCCCCGCAAGGGAGTTAATTGCATGCATTGTTGGAGGATTCTGCCCTTGATTCGGGGAGGACTTTTCCCTTATGAAAAATTCTCATGGGTGGGGAGGAGACATGAGCCAGGATAGGGTGGGGTGGGGTGGGGGGAAATATGGGCCTTTCGTGTGTGTGTTACCGGATATTGTCCCATGTCGTCACTCCTTCATGATGAGCTCGAGCCTTGTGTAATTTGGCAGGTTGGACATATATGGAGTCGATCCCCCACCATCACCCCGCCCCTCCTTCTTTCCGCTTCATTTCTGGATGGGGAGGTTAGGGATGACCAACTGCAGGGTTAGAAATAATGCAGAAGTATTGCACCCCGACCATTGAGTAGGAGAGAAGGCGGAGTATACTGTATCACCGCAGGAAGAACATAAAAACATCATAATAACATAATTAATGCACGAGTATTCGCAATTCATAATCAAGCTCTTTCTCCTTTTTGTGCGGCCATTAAAATACTACAATAGTTTAAATAATACGCGCATATGCAGCAGTCTTACGCGAATTTTATCGGATTCGCACTATCCAGACTTGTTTGGAGAGTTAATTGGACTGCAAACGAATCCTCTGTCGTTTTTAGGCACACGTGCTCTATTTCTCACCCTTGAGGCGTGATAGAACGAATGAGGACAAGTCACGTGACCATCCCTGTCGGCCATTGCAAGGGAGTGCACCTCATTCATCGACGTGCATCCAGCACACTTCTCAAAGGGCGACGTTACGTAAAATTGCCGCTCTGATCAAGGACCAAAGGGATACAGGATGGATCTCAGGGATTTGACCAAGGGAGCGGAGGAGGGGGAAACCAGGGGTGGGGGAGAGGGAGACCACCCTCTCCTCTGTACATTGCTTGTGTATCCCATTAGACAGCTAGGGAAAGAGGGGAGAAGGCATTTTTTTTTGCACATACTGTATACTAGGGATGTTGACTACACCAGGTCAGACATTTTGAGATTCTGGAAGAGCACAGGATGTTTGTAAAGCAAGCCTTCTCTTTAAATGTTTTGGTATAATGGTATTAGGGTACAATTTAGCAACAATTTTTTAAAAAATGATACAACTTTACTGCCGCACATATCATTCGGTCTTCTTCAGCGAATTCCTTCGGGAAGCTCAATGTTTAAACCTTGTTTGTAATATGCCACAGAAGTCAGCAGTAAGTGCCATACTAAACTAGTGGGTGAAAATAAATTAGAAGATTTTTTCATTCGTTATAGTACAATGATTTGATATCACAATATGGAGGAACGAACTGATTTCAGAAACTGACTATAGGTGCACAACACGCAGCTGCAGCTAACAAAATACATTTCATTCTGTTATCAGTGGCAGCTGAAAGGTTAACCTGTCCACCAATCCTTATAGGGTCAACGCACATATTATCTCCATGCGTGTAAACCCCACGAAGCAGGATGTATGCTTTCCAAATCTTCACGTATTATGATCTCATACGTATATAAATTGTGACTCGGATTATTTTCACCCGAAAGAGCTATATTTTGGCGCCATGCTTTGAAAGGGAAGGAAGTTAAGTATGATGCATGCAGGATGCGTGTTGACAAGGTCGTCCGATGGCCACGAGGGTAGTGTGTGAGGGCTCCAAACGGGATCAACAGATTTTGGAGGACTTGAGATAAAGTCCTTCTCACATGAGACATGCCCGTACACAATAGGTTACTCAACGTTTTTCTGGGTCGTTCTGGAAGTGACTTGTGCGCTCCTGTTTGTGAAACTCGAAATTCAAGCAACCACTTACTTCCATTGTCACCATAGCAACAACTGGTTTCAAGTCGCCGATTACAAAGATACGGCCTCGCCTCGGGGGACTGGGAAAATCGTTTCGTAATACCAGTTTGGACTTCATCCTTGGTGATCTGCAACCATTGCTGCACAATTTCATTAGCGTTATCTGCCTTACAGGATGAAATATGAAGTACCAGCATGAACCGTATTATTATTATTATTATTATTATTATTATTATTATTATTATTATTATTAGGCCTATTATTGTATTAAATTTTGTGTGGGCAGGTCAGCAATAGGTGTTCCAAAGCTTGTTATGGCAGCTGTTGAAAAGTGCGCAGGAAGAGATAGGTCGGGCCTGCAACTTTTGAAAAACTACGACACCCACCCCACCCACCCTCCTCGGCCCCCGCACCCAGCTCACCCTACCCAGCACCCTGTCCCCACCTCAACTTGTAAAACTCCAAACTCTCTCCATCCTCTTATCAGGCGGAGAGAGTGTGAGTTCAGAAGCCTCACCTGTCTTTTCACATGTTTATTCAAGCATCTCCTCTCCATGGATGGGGGCCTTTGATTCGACAACCCAAAACTCTGCAACTCCAGCCCACTTTTTCTTTTCTTCTTTTTTCTTCCCCTTAGCCTTCGGCCCTTTCCCCCCGGGGTCTAGCTGCTGGATGAGCAAGTGAAACATCGAATCCGACGCTGCCCAGATTTGCATAACTTGAGGTTGCTCTCCACAGACTTTGCATAGAGTAACCTAAAACCACCTTTTCTGTCGAGTGAGAAACGAAGATTTTTTTTACAGAAAAGAATCGGCAGGGGGATGAGGGGATGGGGGGCAGTAAAATGATTGACACCACGCGTCTGCTACCTACTTGGGCACTCTATTCACACATCGACACGGGAGTTACTTTTCCACTTTCCTGTTTTCAGGAAATTGCGAAAAAAAGGTGTAGCATTTTTCCCCCTGGAAGGGAGCATTATTGACAACTCATGTCTTTTGTCAGAATTTTGCCTCAGCTTTTTATACGTTGCCAGTTAATTTTTTGCGTTGGTTAGTCAAGTGCTTTACAACCATAAGATATGTACAAATCGCACTGTAGAGTCAATGATAAATTATTACATATCTCTCGTACAGTATTACATTGAAAGATGCTACAGTTGAAGGTATTGTAACTTGATGGCGGAAATGCTCTGGAACAGAACAAGAGGGGAAGCCAGCCACAAGAACGAATACCATATTGACCCCCTTCTGGCTAATGTCCAAGAGTTGGAAGCACTCTTCTGAACTTTCTTGCCTAACTCGTTTGAACCTCATTTTTGAAAAGCATTGTGTTAGGAAGCAATTCCTTGTACCCTCTCTCTAGCTTTCCCAAAATGCAACCCACCATCCGTCCAGCCCCATCCATACCTCCAGCAGAACTTGTTTACGTTCTTGGAAGGAAATTGTTTGGCAGGCCCGAGAGGGATTTGGTTGGGGCCCCTTGTTGCTAACCGACGCCCCAGAAGGGAAAAAGGGAAAAAAAGAGAGAGAGAAGGAAAAAAGGGGGTGGGAGGGGGGGAAAGGGGGGTGTAGGAAAGTCCTAAGTCGAGCCGATTGGGGCCGTGAATGCATAATGAGGGACTGCTTGATGGCCGGTGGACCCCGGAGGATTTTGGGCCTCCTTTCCCACCATGCAATGCCTTCTTTTTTTTCTTCTTTGGACTGGACACCTTTTGTCCAGGGGAGCCTTTCCCTGAGACGGTGCAATTTGATGCAATTACCCTACAACTGTCCGACTGACCCGTTTCCGCCTTTCGGAGGATTGGATGGGATTCAGGCCCACCTTTTGGAAACTTCAGGAAGGATTTTTTTGTATTGGATCTTTTGGAGGGCTGATGGGTTCATTATGCCTTACAACTGCCGGATTTGCGAACTGCTGTCATCAAGATTGGTTTCTGATAACAAGCCAAGTTACAGGAGGCATAAACATGGCCATCCAGATAGTCCTTATAAGGTACAATAGTATTAATTATGCCAGGCGGTAAACCCACTTTTAGGGTTCTGCATAATATACGAAATCGTAAATCAGTGGCCATTGCCCAGTTTCAGCTGGACACGTTAATGTTGGGTCATAGTGGACTCGAAGCTTTCCAGTCGTTTCCTGGACAAGAACCAGGCATTTTTTGTCCGTTCTTTCCGTCACCCACCCCACCTCCTTGTCCGTCTTGTGGCCGGCCCTTTCCCACGCCTGAGGCTTCTGCTGGGATTGCAATGGTCAGTTGGTCCAAGAGAAGGCCTATGGGGGCCAAGTGGTGCCTCCATGGCTGCCTCCCCAATTTTTCCCCCATCTCAAAAAGTCGACCAAGCATGCATGCATCCAACAATCCATCCATCCATCCGACCGTTCCTGGCTCTGATGGGGAAGAGGGCATATATAGGCAGCTGTCGATCGGCCGTGAACGTCCCCGAGATGGACATTCAGTCACCGAGCCAGAAATTTTACGCTCCCCCAGCAGATTCGGATATGGGGCTTTTGATTCCGACATATAGCCTTTAGAAAAATTCAAATCTCTGATTTTTTTCCCCCCTATACGAGGACAGCAGGGTACGGCTATACATAGCCGTGATTTTTATTCGCTGTCCCCACCGCAGAAGGTGACAAAGAAGTGAACTGTGAGGGCACTTCATTATTATTTTTGGGAGGCCGAGGTGGAGAAACGCCTTGTTGTTTTGCAGCTGACACAAACGTTCGTATTGATTATTGATTATTATTAATGAATGCAACTTGACGTAATTGGTACCCATTATGATGTGTAATGCTTTGGGTCCTCGTGACCACGACCTATCGCAACCAACAGAACAGGAAGCGGACTCCAAAACTTGGTTCCCCCAACCCACGATAATACGGGCCCATACTTCCGGCATATAAGTTTACAGACCCAGATAAACCTCACCGCCCGAATATAACGGCAACTCCCCGCCACCTCATTATTGCCTTTTTTCGGCTTCCCTTCCTCCCAAATCCACAACCCTGTTTTAACCGGTATTTTTCTAACAAAAAAAGGACCCAGAAAATGCCCCGGAGGATGCGCCCAAAAAATCGGTGCAAATTTTTATAACCACGAGAACCCTTTTGACAAGTTCGGTTTTTGGGAGAGAGATGTTAAAAAATATTTCCTACACAAATAGGTTCAAAACAACACAATCTATAGCAGGGATCAATTTTTGGAGACAATTAATGCGTTTCGTGTTTTATGTCAGTTACCAAATATCGACGATTATTTTCAAAATGAGCTGCTTGCATTCGTCTAAAGTCAACACCAAAGCCATAAAAATGGTAGTTCTAATACATGAGTATACTCTGCAATTTTTGTCGCTTTTTTATGCTTGCAGTAATTTTTTATTATGCCTACTGTATGTATGTCAAAGGAAGATACGGGCTATTTTTCTCAAAGCATTGTGAGCAACCTAGGGACTTCCCGTATAGTAAAGAAAAAGGCGAGGGGAAAAAAGGGACGAGATAAATAATTGCGGTTCTGTCGCTTCCATTTTTTGTGGTGTATACACCTATAGTCATTGGACTCCTGATTCCTCTCTATTTCAGTAACACAAAGGAAGCCACTTACGGCAACAGAACGTCCATTTTCACTCTCACTCTTTTAAGGTTTCCGCCTGTCCCTATAACGATGTGCCAACATCCGCATTCAAGTTGTATAGTGATGCTACAAAAATAATTTTCCTAGAAAGCAAAATGAAAAACATTTCTCAATCTACTGCATATCGTATGCCTTAAATAAATAAGGTATTTATAAAGTCTGGTGCAGTGAAGGCAAATTAACTTAAATAAGCGCAGTTGAAATTAGAGTCGTGAACAGGCATTTTTAAATAAACATTTTTCGCCGAAATTTATTGATTTGTTGTCAATTATTATACCGGATGGTGGCCCAATTCTCCAGTTCTAGAGAATCATTTATGACTTGTTCACGCTAGCAACAAGTTGGAAGCACATTCACCTAACTTGTTTGAAACTGGGGACTTGGGCAGTACACCACCCGGTATCGTAAATCATGTTTTACTCTAGCACTCAGAAACTGGTAATTTGTCCCATTTTCGTTTGCCCCAAAGATGTTCCACACAGAGACACAGAGGAGCCTCGTTAGTAAATGAAGGTTTCCATTTGTTTATTAGACCATGCCCTACCCCAACCGTACAAACAGTCGTGTATATTGTTTCAATGAAACAGTATATTGTGCCACTACGTAACACGGTGGAAATGTTTGTAGTTGGGTGGCATTTATCCCTTCCATTTCACTGCAGTTTAGTTTTGGTGGCCCCCTTTTGGTGCAGAGGGGTGAAATCGGAGGCTCAAATTGCTCCGAATTTATTGGCCCAAAACGAGTCCAAATAAACACCAAAGGCGTCGCCCGATTTCCAAACAAAATACATTGTCATCATTGGCCACAGATGCCAGTTTGCAACGACTTGTAATGATGCATACCTAAAATGATGGGTTGTCTCAGAGGTGATAAAACGCAATTACCCTATCCGCCAGAGCTCGACCCAATGGCAGTCGTCGTAAACAGTTCGTCCTAATGTCAAAGAGAGAAACTGGGGCACGGGATGCAGTAATAAATTCCTGGGCGTTAAAACCTGTCCATTCTCCTTAGTGGAAGAACCTTGACTTGTTGTGTAGGGGTTGGCACCATATCCAATTGGCTGCGATTGCAGTCGTTTTCCCGACCCCGTTTGTTCTTTTGCTGAATATTCCAGGGAAGAGTTTCCAAATCGTAAAAACCTAGCACTTTTTGAGGGAAGGAGGTAGTGGTGGGGGGTCTCTCTCTATCTCGCTTCTCGAAAAAAGAAGAAAAAAAGTTGTTTACAGGAACTCTCCTCGGCCTACCAGATGAGTAATGGCAGGGATTCAATATTGGGGGTCCTTTTTGTCTCCTGAGCGAAAGAAGAAGGAGGAAAAAAGAGACGGGGATCTGTTGCCTCGTCCATCAGAGGATGTGGCCTTTTCAGTGGGATTTTTGGGTAACTTTCCCCAAATGGGTTCTTCATACCTGGTTCCTTTCAGACTTGTGGGCTTGGAGGAAGTGGAGGAGTGGCTGTGGTCATGCCTCCGATCACGACGGCCCAAGACGGCCAGGGAAAATGCATAGAAATGCTTCATAATACTGCATGTGATCACAATATGACGTAATAACACACCCTTACATCAATAAAGCAGTATTTGGTAAATTCATTTTGCCACTGAAATAATTAGAGAGCAGTATCACACATGACAAGTGACATCGCAGCACCATTGTTATGTATCTTCAATTTTGATAAAACAAACATTACAGTAATTATGGATTCGGAACACTTACGCATAATATTGTCGATATCCCGTACGCCTATACGCAGTTTGGCCCTGTGCGATAATTGAATGGTTACCCAAACCCCTTGTGTTGCTCTGGTTGTTGACCTGAGTTGCACAGCGTGAGAAATGCTTCCACTGCAGGGAAAACACCATAGAAAATCACTATAGGTGACCGGTACCCTTTGACAAAGGTACAAATATCCCCGTCAGCAGTCGAACAGGTAGGAATGGTCGTCCTTTTCTGCCTCTGGTGCCTATAGTATTATTGTCATCGGGCCTCCCCGAAGGCATAGGTTGCTGAACTCTTCCAAGGTTCGACTCACCTGTAGTGCTGTCTCTACCTGGGGGGATGATGTGAAAACCCTTTTGAGAAATGCCTGATTGGCTCAAAATGACAGGTGAGGGGGGAGGGGGTATTCCGATTTCCACAGGTAAGAGTCCGAGGTTGGACCTTGACCGCCGCCTCTTGTTATAGGATCAACAACAGGGCAAGAAGAAGAAGAAGGGAAAAAAATAAAAGGTTTTCGTGCTGGATGCTCTGGGTCAACGCTCCCAATTATACTTGGGAAGGGAATAGTGCAATTGGGAGAATGGTTTCACCTTGTTGGCATAGCTCAGGTGTTTTTCACTGAAATCTTGAAAAGACATTCTGTGTTTATGGGGGGGGCCTTACCCAAATTTCGAGGTGCCTGTGTCAATGCCCGGAATATTCAACCGTATGCCCAAGTTGTTTTGTAAATGGATGCCACCCGGTTGAAGAGGGTCCAAATGAGAAAGTCATGTTTTGTGTAGTTTGAGAACCATGTGGTTCTACCAAGGGTGAAGCCATAGAGATTTCTGCTGTGTAGACTGGAATGAGGCAGCAGGGAAAAGGGGTTGGCATCATGTTGCATATAACGACGAATAATTGAAATGCTCTACTGTTTGTCTACTTAAGCAGGGTTAAGGTTAGTGTAAATTATTGCTGGGAGGTTAACAATTTCACCTAGTGAGTAGGATGAAGAAATCACTCGACAACAAAGGTTACTCTGCTGACACGTTCAATTCGTTTATATTTCCTCGGATTATTTTACCTTCTTTAAAATATGCTTGCGTTATCCTAATATGAGCGGAGGTTGTCGTGTGACCAATGTTGAGGACAAGGTCAGTTTAGAGTGTTTGCTTGTCATTCAAGACTAAGGTCTATTAAACACAACGGAATCTTGCCTTGTTTCATCTAAAATGTTATTGAAAGGTTTAAGCGATACAAATATTTACGGGTTCGCGGGATGACCTGCCATAATTTGCAGCATGGTTATTAGAAGTCAATTTGACAGCTGTAGTGAAATGACACGCATGCAGCACGTTCTGCACGCCATCATTTCGTTTCGCTATTTATTTGGGTAATTAACATTAACACAACAACAACAAAACCATCACGAAATTCCCCTATAAGGGGTAGTCAGCGATCAGTTTTAATTTAGTTCATATGTGGGGTTAACTTGTGTCTCCCTTCATCGCTGCACCCCTTATAGCGCCCCTTATAGGGAAATGTCGTGATGTCGTTGTTGGTTTGTTGTATTAACATTAATATTTCGTTAAAGATCGTGAACCAATAATATAATAGCAAACCATAGCCCCAATGCAGCATTTTACCATGTGATTAGACTATTTTTTATTGTGTTATGATGCACTGTCTGGAGCATACATGTATAGCAAATGGGTTTTGTGTCCCACCGCTACACACATGGTGTCGGTTCGATTCCCGGGACATGCTTATTTGACAGGTATTTTACGGACAGTCTATCAAAGCCAAGCGTTTGTGGTCCCCTCCCACTGTAGCAGTAGGAATTAAGAAAACGTTTCCATAAATCCCCAAAGAATATGACAATCTCTCGAGAGTTGTATTATTATTATTATTATTATTATTATTATTATTATTATTATTATTATTATTATTATTATTGTTATTATTCGTTAATAAATAACCAGACAGCTTTCTTTATGTCATCACGTCCATCCTTTCAATAATGCTGGCATGATAAACATACATTAAGGAGAGGGAAAGCCATAAAATGTGGACTTTGGGATCTCACTTTTATGATAAGTGGGGGTAAAATAAACGGGTTTGGAGCGCGTGTGCGTTGTCATCGAATTGGGAGGTAGGCTGGGAAGCGAGAAAACATGTGGAATAATTGGCGGCGGCACACATAATGGCTGCCACGAGCCCTATCCTCCCCAACACGCTCACAAAAAACGAAGGCCCCCTGGAAGAGCAGGGAAAAAACTCTGGCAGCCGGTAGCCAATGACGAAGGGTTGGTTGGCTTCTACTATCCAGGTGCACGTGGGGCACAGTGGGTTAAGGGGGGCCAGAAACCCGTCCCTTCTCTTTTCACCTCCCCAAAAAATCCTTTCAATCCTCTCTTTTTACCCCAAAAACGGGGGAAAAGGGGGGGAGCTTCTGATTTTTACCCCCAAAATCCAGTCCCTAAAGAATTGTACGTTCTACCCCCTTTCTATACTCTGCAAGCGTGCCCGCCACGGGAGCTTTTTCACGTTTTATGGAAAAAAAAGGGTGGAATGGAGGGTGTAGAGGGGGGTAAAGAATCCGGGGCGGGTGTCGGACAGAGAAGAAAGAAACTCCACATGTCTCCTCCAATTTGGAGCCTCCAAGAAGATGCGAGCCTGCTTTTCTTCAACCAACTTCTTTTTCCCCTTTTCTGGAGACTCTTGCAAGAAGGAGTGAAAAAGAAGGGTTGTCACTACTTTTGTCGCTTTCAAGCATGTTGGAGACCCCCAACGACAGCTGCAACTTGAAAATGAGACCGAAACTGTAGAGCACCCTAGTTATTAGGGGTAAAGCTGGCGACCATGGAAATAATAGCGCAGATTGTTCGTAAGATGATCTGGACCAAAGATGGCGGATTTTTTTGGGGGAGTTCATTCGTGTCATTTTCAGAGTGACAATTGTCACAAACATTTTACAAAAATAAGCATGTCGCCTACATTCCTGAGTCATTAGTCTTTTTTTTTTGTTGAACTGTCTGAAGTCTTCTTCACATTTGGAACAGGTTGAATTATCGTGACATCGCTAAGGTTTCTCTGAAGGGAAAGAAAGGTTGAGCTGTCCAAGTGAGGAGTGTGTCTTTCTGGCCGAAAAAGAGAGGTCGTTACGAAGGGTTTGAATGCGATAGGCATCACCCCCTTGGAGATGACATGGCGGACGAGGGAAATGGGCCAGACATTTCTCCCCCCCCCCCCCCCCCC
>KZ538823.1:4350-46492 GCA_000934665.2 Catajapyx aquilonaris | reverse complement strand
GAGAGAGAGAGAGAGAGAGAGAGAGAGAGAGAGAGAGAGAGAGAGAGAGAGAGAGAGAGAGCACATGGATGGAATCGATCCTAGCCGCCCCCTCCCTCGTCCAAAGCCTGCCAGATTGAGGCAGGTTAGGGTCGAGGCACAGCCACCCACCACCACCCTCACCGGCCTTTTGCACACACGGCACCCACGTTGCCTTTGCACACTCCAAACTTGGAGACTCTCAGTCAACATCTAGCATGCTTCTATCCCGCCTCATTCGAATATTGGCCAGCGAAGCACTTTGCAATATTATATTGCCTTACTCGAGAATATTGGCGTGTCTTCAATTTAATATAAGATTTAAATTTATAGTAGCAATCCTAAATGTGCGGTGAATACTCCTGCTACAGGAAGTCAGGGAGTAAACTGGATGAAAGGGCGTTAACAAGGTATTGTAAATAACAACAAAAATCATTAATCGCGACTTTTTCCCAATTATTAGGGGTAGTCAGCGATGAAGAAAGAGACGCAAGTTAACTCCAATTATAACAATAACAGGTAGAAAACCTTCACGACAGCCCTTACAAGCGGTGTCCAGTGATGCAGGGGTTCTATGGTAACATGTGAATGAGTACAGAATAGGCTTATTGTGCAGAATATGTCCTCTTATAGCTGTTACTATATGAATTATTGTCGATGCATATATGACGCTCTGTCGAGAGTTCCTGAATTGACTTTCTTTTTTACTCGGAGAATATCATCTGCCAGTTACAGCGAGTGATACGCTGTCTCGGAGGAAATGCTATTTATTACAGGTAGCGCTCTAAAATTCACTATTGGATCAAGCCTGGATTCCAAATGGAAATGCCCAGAAATGCCTATAAGTTTATTATACTTCCGGCAAGGAAATGCGACAAACAGGATGAGCAGGAAGCAGGAAGAAGGAAGCAATGAAATTTGCAGATGAATTTAGTACAGTGTGGTGGAAATTAATGGAGAAGCACAAGTATCGCCTCCTGGCGGAAAAACGCCACCAAGCAGGACCCCATGAATTTCCACCACTGCACACTGACCAAGTCCCCAGTTCAAATGGGGGTACTGTATACAGTATATGTGAAGAATTTATGGATTTTCTACTCCAGTGACTTTCGTTTTTCTAATATAGTCACTATCAAAATCATATCTGTGCTCCAGAAAATCTGAGCGGACCTGGCAATATAATACAGGTGTCCTATAGCTTGCTAGCATTCTTTGAAGTGTTACGAAAGACAAATATCGTATGCTCTGTGGTGCAGGGAGAGAAACGACTTTTTCAAGATATGCTGCAGAGGTGTTGAGGTGTTTTTCCAGGTTGCTAGGTTACAGTTGAAACCACCATATATAGCCTAGAATTTTCATCTTGAGAGGGTGTATCCAAGCACCCAGCCGGTTGCTGGGTGACGATTCCATCATATAGACACATGCACCAGATGTGACGTAGGCTATATATGTGTGTCGGAGGCCAATCGTTGCAAGAGTTGGACACATTTTCCATAGCAACATTAAGATCAGACTTGTAAACGGTTTTCGAGTGGAGTTTAAGTGCAAGGGGGGAAAAAAACTCAGAGATGACGCTGAACTGATGACAATCAGTGACCCCATTTTTGGAGGGGTGATACATCTGTGGAGTGGGAAGTCATCAAGACGTGATGCGTGTCTGACCAGTTCCGATTCTGCTTGCAGGTTTTCCGGGGGACCAAAAACGCGCGCAGAATTGGCTGAGGAGGCTGACTCGAGAGGACCAAATGAGTGTACGTCGTGGGAACGGACCACACATCACTGTACCACTACCTGTACGCCACTTACCGCAGCTGCTTATCAGGTGAGACCACTTTTCCTTAGCTAATTTTCCGCGATTAAATATGAATTTTTGCGATATCATCTTGTGCCAAAGAGACCCAATGAGGTGTCTATGGAAAGGGAATGAGTAGTAAAAAAAATCTGGTCAGAGGGCAGGAAAGACTCTGCCGGAGATGCAGAAGGTCATTTGTCATTTGTCACATTCCACATCGTTCTTGGCCTGAGGGAACTTGCTTTTTGGGCGATGTTGGGGGAGAGGGGCGGGGGGCCAGGAAAGTCCGGATAGGAGGCTTGAAAATAATGGAGCAGGAAGAAAGCAGGATGAGATGGACCGGAGCCTTCATGAAAAAGAAATTAGTTTCCCGGATCGTATTTTTGGAAGGGAGACTTACGAGGAGAGATAAGTCGGAAAAATCCTCATTTATTACACATGGCGTACTGTTGGTTGGCAAATCACGTGTACAGTACAGCCGAGTTATTGTACAGTCCAGGTGGCCTGAATTGAGTCTCATCCATGACACATCCATAAGGTCATGCATGATGACCTCTTTTTTCTCGTGGCCACTCGGCAGGGCCATACGCTTTGCATGATATATGTGCTGCGATAGTTGTCGCTTCCAAAAACTGCTTCTTTCCAATGCTCCAATTACCATATTCGGGAAAAGGGACGTCACGGTGTGTTTTCCGCCGAGTTTTCTCGCGTCATCGCTGGCCCGCCGAACCATTAGTTGCACCGGATTTTTGGGTGTACCGGGGACCCATACAAATGCGCACCGGGGTTGGCTAAGGAAAGTTTTGTTCCAATTTTTTGCCATCTACTGACGATGACGCCACCGTTACAACAATTGCAGGGGAGAAAAACATCTGAATATTTTAGTGTTGACAACAATACAACGTGCAATCAGTAAAGATAAGCAACGAATTGGAAACGACTGTTGAAGTCGGATGTGTACTGTAAGCTAACGAAATTATTCATCCTGAATGTTTGCCTAATTACGTCTATGTAAGGCAGCTATACAGTACAAACAATCAATCGTGTAAGCTATAATTTTACCTCAGTATTGGCGGCAGGGAAATGCTCTGAATAAGTTACGAATGCTCTCTGGATTCCGTTATATTTTCTCAATTTTAGCAGCATTTTTAGAACGTCATATGTAACACCAGAAATGTCAAAATCACAAAAATTGCTTTGGAAAAAAGTGACTCAATTTTACCTGTTCTATTAGTCTGAAATACAAAGTGAAGTGCGTCATTCATTGCACAATATTGTACACCCAGATTAACGGAGGGACAGACGGAGGTGTAACATACTGTATTCATTACACATTTTGCAGAAAATATGGGTTAATCCTCGATAAGCCAGCTTCAAAGCATGACACAGTATAGTTTTGCATCGTCTGAAACGTTCAATCATGTTTGATTCATTTGGTTTCTCATGAAGTGAAATATTTTGAGTTGTTCGAGTTCGAGTGAATTTACCTATATTACGTGTATTCATCTGCCAAAAGGTGCGGTCACATATACGCGATTTTGATCAAAAGCGAGCGAATTTCAGCTTTCAGCGAATTCGCGTCTGGCCGAAGGCATTCACGTATCGGCGATTTAACGGTCTGGGAGTGCGAGCGCCTGGCCCTGGCAACCGGAAATGCAGCCATACACGGGGGTATCCATACTTGTCAGGATAGACGTCGTCGTCGGCCTTTCGGACCCATGCCATGCTTCTTTCATACGCACACCCGTATCATTTTGGCAGATGAATTCATGTACACGCTCTATTTATGAGTGAATCGCACAATTTCATCAGTGACTATTCATGCAATATCTGAAAGCAAAATTAATTAGCTGAAATTCCGTGTAGTGCTCTTCCTTGTGTGAAAGTCACCTATTTTCTCATGAAATAAGTGAGAATTTGTGCAATGCATATATTTTGCTCGAAATATTTCAGTGAGTATAATACGATGCTTCTTGAATCTATTCATGGCATTATAATAACCATCGATGTTATACAGTATATAACTGGCGAGTGCTCTATAGAGGAGTTTATTTTCCCCAGTAAATTTTTTTCCTTCATCAGCTGTCAGAATCGATAGAGTTGTAGTGGATGCGATGACCTGAATGCTAACCCGGGTACACTGGGAAAGTAAGTCAGTAGTAGTAGTAGTAGTAGTAGTAGTAGTAGTAGTAGTAGTAGTAGTAGTAGTAGTAGTAGTAGTAGTAGTCATGGTCCTGCATAGCGGTACAGGTTCCTGTGGCTGTGCTGGGATCATGATACTAGCGCACATTCTGCCATCACTCACTGTCAGAACCGTCCCAAATGAACGTAGACATACGGCACGGTAGGTTCTGGAATAATATGGCCTCAAAATAATAACATAACACATGTAGTTCCTCTGCTGCTAACAAATAAATATGGCGAACAAGCTTGCAATGTCAAAACGGCGAGATAATATAGCCCTGCAAGTAAATTAGTGTGATGGCCCGAAATATGCGCGAGGGCTGTAAATTAAAACAGTGGCTATTCTACTGTATCGCCGTACATGGGCGGCAATAGTGCTATTTGGGACGAGTCTGTCATGCTAGCTTAACATTATAACACTCGTATAGAAAGATGTTGAAGTTTAGTGGATTATCTGACGATCAATTTGCGACAAAATACTTATCTCTGATCTCTGCCATCAGCTGCTTCCAGAGTTGTCTTCAACTTACCCCCACATCCGTCGAACCCGAGGTAAATGGCATTGCCTGACATTTCCCTAGGAGCAAAATGATCGGATATCGTGCATTGTAGCGTATGCAAAGCGGCGAGTCCACCTCGGGAAGCATATCGAATCAACCCTGCTTCCATTTTGGGCGAAGGCAAGGATTTTCAATAAATCCCGTTGGCATGCAGATATGAAGGGTCTGCCGCTTCAAATTGGGCATTGCCTGAAGGGACCTAGTGGCCAAAAGAAATTTCTCCCCCATACTCCAACCAACGTCCTTATCCACAAAGCAACCGGCAGCGTGCCAAGCACACGTCAACGTGAACCGGACTAGTTTTTTAATAGTGCACCTTTTTTTGCCTTTTTTTGTCCACCCAGAGGTTGGGCAAAAAAGTCCCTCAGGGGCATTCTACACTATACAGGTGTGTCGGAGGTGTTTATCATCTGCGGCTGTATTTTTCACAATTTGCCTGCCACTCACTGTTGAGTTGCTGGAGAATGGCGAACTCACCAAATACACCTCTTTGTGTTTCGGACTCACCCCCAAGGATGGGGAGGAGAGAAAAAAGTGGAAAAACTGTCCCAAAAAATGGAAGGAAAAAAATGTTGGGATGCTGCAGGATCTAGGAGGGTGTGGAGGGAGATTTTTGAGGGAAAAAAAGGTGAACTTTTGTTCCCGCACGTGGCACCAAAAAACGCACGGGGATTGATTTTTTAGAGGGCTTCTGTGGAGCCGTATGTAAAAGTGCACATTATCGACCACCATGCATCGATGTGCTTGTATTGATATTTTTATCTGGTCAGATGTCAGTTAGCAAATATATAAAATGGGTGACAAAGTCTTGTCATCCTATGAAAACGCATTTGGAATAATAAAAATGTTGCATGACCATAAATTGAATGCGTCTCTGCAATAACCAGGTAGGCCGCATGCAACTTACCTGTTTATTGCATAATCGAATTCAATTTGTGGCAGCTTGCACAAAATTATTTTCGGAGGGAAAGTATAGTGAATACGTTCCAAATTTTGGCCATAATTTTGGCAACAGGGTACGGTTGACGTGAGGATTCCGGGGTTGAATAGACGATGGGGTGGAAGGACTAATCAGAAGTAATTCTCCTAACCCAGCGCGTGATTTGCATATTTTATGTTAATGCTTTGGGGCCGTTTGGATGCTGCACCCTGGAGCCCTTTTTAAGTTTTTTTGTGCTCGTGGGTGACAATTTTTTCTGCTTAGACCTATCTTTTTTTTGGACGGTGGAAGAAAATAAAAATCAGGGACTCGCGCGGTTTATTACAGCCTTCGTGGAATTGCTTTGCACTTATATACCTTCTTTCCCTTTTTTATACTTTTTTTGTGAAAAACTGGAACAAATTAGTGGCCATTCTTTATAGGGAGTTGTGCCCTGTAGGTGTGTTCCTAGAAGTCACAAACTAGTGTTTTTAAAATTTTGAACCAACGTATTGCGTTTTTTCATGGGAGAATACCGTATACGTTTGAAAGTTGAGCATAATTATTTTGGGTTGCTTCTTCACCCTGTGGCGATGTCCTCTGGCCATATACTAAGCTGCTTGATCACATAGGGATTATTCAGCTGCCCCATCCAATTTGGTTTTCCCGAGTCCACGGTGACCACCACCGAAATTGTGCAAATGTGGAGTAGATTTTTTGGGTCCATCCACTCACGCCATAAACGGAATTGGATTGGGTTTAGGGGAGAAAAGAGGAAAAGGGCGGTCCTTGGGCGACAGCTGCAGGGCACACTTGTCCTGTGACATATCAACATAATTCAGTCATCTTCATGTTGCGGGCGTCGTGTTTTTCGAACGGGGACCACCACCAGTCGCCAACTTTTTGGAGGGGATGCTTCAAAGGAACCGTTATGACCAAGTTTGGGAGGGGCCGCATTGTCTTCTTCATCAAGAGGACATCTGCCCAAGTTGGTGCCCTTATACGCATATATCTGACCCTGTAGTTTCCACAGGGGGCAGTTGCTGCCGATCCATTGTACTTCTTGATTGCTGCTTCCGGTAGCAGTTCCTCAATTCAGGGAGCTGCTGCCCCCCACCCCATTTTTGGACCGCAGTTTTTTCTCTTCTTATTGACATCCCCAAGAAGTCTGCTTCAATAGTGCCCTTCCACAAAAAAAGGGGGACCTCGTGGGTGAAGTACCGTTAGAAAAACGTGCCGCAAATGGACGTTGTGTTATTTGCATATTTGAAGAACGGTATAGTGTTTGGTTGGACCTAGTGATTTGCGGACCACGTGACAGGCTTAAGTGAATAATGTGGGAACTAAGAAGAATAGAGTTGACGTGAAAGGGTAATGAGTGTGACTTTTTACCTCCCCCCCCCACACACACATTCTTGTGTAATAAAAGTCAGAAGCTTACCCGAACATAATATTATTACATAATAGTCCTCATATGACCCAACCTGTATACCTGGGTCCCAACCTGTATACCTGGGTCCCAACCTGTCCATATACCATAAGCCCTTTACGTCCAACTCAAAGAGCCCATTTTTGAGCCCATTGAGCCCGTTCTAAACCCTGATGATGTCCTACCCCCTTCATAACAGGTTCCAAAAATGCTGCAAAAAAGTGTCCCCCCCTTAGTCCCGCTGAGAGGGTTTCAGTCTACCTTCCGGTAAAGGGATAGGGGGAAATACCCCTTCTGTTCAAACGCGCCCTTTGACCCCCCGGCACGTTCCTTTGCCAGTAGGGGGTGCCTTTAAAAGCCCCCCTGAATTTTTTCTGTTCCTAAGACATCCCCTAAAAGCCACCTCAACCCTTTTTTTTCGTTTTTTTGTGTGATGAGGAGGACCGCCCGTGAAATTGCCTTGCGGTTCTACGGACCACCCCCTTGTCTGTACCCTTCCTTTTCCTCTTTATTGCCTTCATCATGGGCCCTTTTTTGTGCTAAAGGGTTGCTCCCTTTTTAGCCCTCCCCTGAAGGGGTTCCCCTGTCCAAAAAAAACCCTAACGGGGTAGGTCCGGGAAAAAGGCTTAGTTCATTCATAAGCACCTGTTGTGGAATTGGGTGAAAGTGACTAGGGTTATCATAGTGGCACTTGCAACCCGTCCCACCCAAATATCAGGGGAAAAAGAGGGGGGTAAAAGGAGAAAACCCTTCTAGGGGTGGCCACCAGTTTTTTGGGAGGAACAGGTTGATTTTTTTGTCAAGTGTTTACGTTACCTTCCGGGTTGTCAAAGGGGCAAAGTGGGTAGAGAATTACATCTTGTAATTTTTCCCTTTCAGGCTTTATCGAAGGGGTGGGCTCACAATGTCAATTGAGTGGTCCTTCAGTATAAGAGAGGGGCGGGTTTCGATGAAATAGGGGACCAGATGAAATTTTGGGATAAACTATTTTTTCTATACCAGGCATTCGCAAAATATTTTTCCGCCATGTGACGAAGGGGACGCTTTTTGACGATTTATTGCCTATAGGTAAGACTGTTCAGCATATGCCCAATAATGCACTGTAACATGCATGTGCACATAAGTGACTTTTAACTATGGACATCAGGACAATGCAGCTTCAGCTAATTCATAAACTTCAATAATTGCAGATTTGATGTGACAGCAACATGTTTTTCTCAGTACTTGGGGACAGCCGCTGTCCCTTTATCGGATATATATCCGCCATAATTTATTGGTTTCTGCCATGCAACCGCTGCAAATGTTTTTGCAGCCATTAAAAATCTACGGTATTTGCTAGAAATTCAGAATGAATGGAATAACTTTGCGTGTCATCAGGGTTCTGTACTGGTACGAAAGTGGTCGTAAGCGAGTTCATGAAGCAGTAAGCAACACACCCGGCCATAAAAGACTTCCTTATGCATAACAAATGTCTTATGCGGCATTCTGGCGGAATCGCGTGGCCTGATATCCTTACATGATAACTGTCGTGTGATATCACCTGGCAGGCAACGATGAATTGCAGCGGTAACGGCTGTCAAAAGACAGGTGACCTTCACCGCAACATTAAGGGATTCTCACTATAGATACAAGGAACGTGTGTTTATTTTCCTTCCGGTTGGCATTTGCATGCTGAAAGGCCCAGGTCAGGCCACTTCCCATCTGTAATTAATCCGCTTGCCGGTCGCACAGCAGCGATGTTATTTGACCCAATTTATAGGACATGCGACGTTGCGCAAGTCGGACCTGCCATATTCATGTTGCGCCAGGTCGGAATTATCCCGCGAAAATAAATGACGGACCAATTGCGCCCGGTATCCAAAGTACAGTGCGCGTCAACACTTGATTAGATTAGGGAGCTGTAGTTCCTAAAGGGTTCATGATAAGCAGGGGTTGGATATCAGGATTTATTGCAGGTCTGGGATGACTCACCAGAATCCCTTTATTCCAAAACTTATGAAATCCCCTGCGGGCAATTCACTCCCACAAAGGGGTGCTGGTGGTTACGCCACAGAAAAATTTCTGTGCATGTAGAGATCAATCGATCACTGACAGAGTGCTGGAAAATACCTTTCATTCTTTCCATTCGTCTTCCTGTTGCATTGTTCTCTCCTGTCCCTCTCCTGATTGGGCTGATACCCCCCCAAAAATCGGCGTCACTTTCCGGTTCAGTTGATGTACTCCACCCGACACCTTTACATGTACTGTACATAACCAATTTATAATGCAGCTAAAGTTATTTATTTTAAAGGTAGCAAATAAATAAACGATTATTTTAGTAGAATCACAGGATATCAAACAACGGTGACAATATTATTTGAATAATGCAGCATGTGTCTTAATGGCTGGAATCGCAATACCTACACAGTACACATGTATGCTTTTATTTTGACCAACGCCGTGACAGAAGAAAAGNGCCTGACTCTTCTCCCCCACGCACACATAGATCGATGTGTCTGTGCTTGGGGAAATGCTGAATAAACCTGGACCACCATCCGCCGCCCCCTCCTGGTTCTCTCCCTTTGGGAACCACAGGGGACCAATGCAACTTTTGGGGAGGAAAAAGGAAGAAGAGGGCAGTAGTATGGGAAGGATGGATTGAAGGTCCCCCCTCTTCTTCTTCCCCTTTTGGCCAATCCCCATCCAGAGGGAAAAATGGGCAAGAAATGCAGGAATATGGCTGCTGTTGGATGACCATCTTGTTGTATTCCCACCCCTACTATCATCATAATTGCGTCTTTCACCTTTCTGGCCCTTCAATGCCAGACTAGGTTCAAAACCGCCTTTGTTGAATTTTGAAGCCAATACAACAATACAGGCTAACATGTTCATGCTCCCGACGAAATGTCAACCAAAGTGACCTAAGGGCAAACCTACGCAACCTTGATGCTATGCCTAAGGCAAATGGAATTCCTTTCAGACACAACAAGCAAAAGTTTTCAGACTAGATACACCAGCAGTCTTGGAGCCTAATTGTCGATAAGTCGAGAGGAAATGACTGGGTGGGTTACCATATCTGCCCCACTGTAATGGAAGATGTGTGCACCTTGATAGTGGTCCACTTCCTCTTCATGGTCACATGTCCGAAAATGTCCGGAGATGATTCTGCGTTTCGCTTGTTGGCCACTCTTGGAGACCCTCTTGGCAAAGCTCAGATAAATCCTCCAAGGCGCCTTTTTTGTTGCCAGGAAGAGTGAAAGAGGTTGAGGGATCATGTGACCTTGAAGAGCCCTCTTCTCCCATGAATTCTCAAGAATCATCCCAGGTATTAGGAAGGTAGGCGGTGCTCTACCACTAGGGCAACGGGACTTGGCCACTGCCTAAGGGTTCTTTTTTACCTTTCTTATTTTTTTGGAAGGGGGCCTCTTGAAACTCCGAGAGAGTCTCATTAACACTAACACAGGCTTCGAGAGAGATTTTTTTTTCCGGATGTACTTCTTATTTAGGGAGGTTTATGGGGCAGGTCAGTAGCTGACTGGGTGACACTAAAGACAGCCTTGTGGACGTGAGCCTAATACTTATGTAATGCTCGGGAATTTATGCAGCAGTAAACAACAACAGGGGAGTCGTCCCTGCAGGTTCAATATGTCAAAAAGGTTCCTGGAGCTCTGATAGTTATCAGCACTGAGGGAGGAAAAACACGTTCACTTTGCTAGCTTGCCAGTAGTAGTACAGATTCAATAAATAATGAATATTGCCAATAGTAATCGAGCAAAAAGGTATTTTTGAAAAATCCGCGAATCTTGCTCCGAGGTGGGCGGATATCCTCTCCGAACACAACATGGCATCCTACGCAATTCTTCATCCTAACGTGACAAATTCAGTACACGTTGGGTCCAGACAAGCACATCCTGAGCCTCGCGACATATTTTTGGCTAACCCCACAAATTCCTTCACTTGTAGTTTTTTTGGGGTTTCTTCCTTCGGCTAACGGGCCCAGAAGCCCACATTTTTGCTCTTCCTTTGCGTTCCAACGGTTCTTCTTCTCCCGAAATTTCAGCTGGCTTGAGGAATGGAAAGAGGGGGGTTAAGGGGAGTGGGGGTCTTTCCTTGGGTTCATTCAGACAGACCCTTCTGGTGGGCCTGCTTACATCTTTTCTACCCCCTACCACCTTCCTTGGGCAACATCACGTGAGACGGTGGGTCATCATCCTCTTCAAGAAAAGGAAGAAAAAAAACCCTGTAAAATGTGTAGACCTAAGAACTAGTTTTCAAGAGCGTTATTTTCCTATGGCCCAAAAAATGTATGGGGGTGAGCGGGGGGGTGAGATATGGGGGTGGAGTCAAGGGGCAGTTTGCTTCCTAATAGGAGATAATGCTATCTGGGATTGGCGTGAAAGGATTTCTAACAACCTGCGTCAAAAGGCTTTGTGCAATGTTGCATCATATTGCTACAAAATACATCCAATGTCACATTTTTTTATCCGGATGTATGCTATCTCTCCTGATCTTTTACCTGCGGTCAGGTGCGATGACATCACTGCAGTCACTTTGCTGATAACAGGGGCAAGGGCAATAAATCTACAAATATGTGAGTCTTCCACAGAAGATATTTTGTCAAAGTTATTGCTAATTTGCTGGGGCTTCCTATGGGTGGTGATATCCAGACCACGTTGCTACCACTGCACTGTAAACAATGCCATAGGAAATACAATATCATATGCATGCATCCTGAAAAATTGCACATGCAGCATTTGAAATAAAAGTCGTGGACCATAGTAGGTATAGTAATAATGGTCATACCTCGTTATTATTTTAAAAGAAAGATGAACATACTATATAATTTCACAGGAAATGCGTTTAGGCAGCAGTTATTCACGTGTTTAAGTGATAATAGCATGAGCTCACTAGGGAAGGTCCCAGGGTGATAATGACGGATCTTGATGAAATTTAACATGCTAATACAGGACAACATATCATACCCAAAAATGAAATATTTTATGCGGAGGCCCATATTTGCAAAAGTTATGACGTCTTAAAGTTCTCAGCTTTTTATCAAGTAGACTGGAATGTGATTTAAGACATTTCAGCAACATCATGCTGCCCTTTCGTGAAAAGCTGACTTGACTCGGATTTGATAACTCCTTTCCCAGAAGCTTCGGTATGCCAGCTGTTATGTAATTAATGGACAACCAGATTATAGCGCAATTCTTCTCCGGTCGGATGTAAAATCTCGAGTCGCTCCCGTTCCACTGAGGTGTGCAAATATTTTCTGAGCAGAACAAAAGAAGCCCGGCAGTCTAATCCTATTGGTGGAAGGCGCAATGGAAGTCGTTATCGGGGTACTTAGTCTCTTGTTTTATGAGTGGAAAGAGATACGGTCAGATGCAATTTGTTTGGAAGGGGGAAAATCAGTCAACGTGAGCACAGTTTGTCCGGACTCGGCCAGTAATCAAGTACACCTGCGGTGTCAGTGTAATTACATGTCATTCTGCAGTGATTGCACAATCATGTTGTGGAAGAAGCCCGAGTCTGATCCTGAGTACATGTATATGGTGTCGGAAGGTAGGTGTAAATCCGCCTGAATCAATATTTTGCGTTTGCTAGAGTAACTAGAATTTATACATTTTGCCGACAATATGCATATTATGGTCGGAAAATTTGCATAGTCAATTATCATGAAAAGTGTTTAGCTACTCCAGGCATTTCACACCTGAGGGCATGGTGATAAATGGTAAATTACCTTCAGATATTTTAGTCTTAAATAAAAATCAAAAATATTAAATACTGATGTTAAGACTGGAATATTTATAAAATTTTTGTTTTGTTTGTTTGTTTGTTTTTTAAAAATTTACTGTACCCCATTATCGGGCCTTGGACCCTTTTTAGGGGAGTGGAATACCACTATTTTTTGGAACCATATGATATTTATATTATTTAATTGTTCCAAGGGTAAGTAGGAGGGGATGGGCAAAGTGCAAGTGCTTTATGAAATAAATATTATGAAATCGGTGGTATAAATAACATCTGAAAATGGGGAAAAGGTGTTCGCAATATTTTCACCGATGCGGATCATAACGTACGGTCACGTCCAGGGTCGACTTTTACAACTCCGCAGTTTGCTTTTTTTTTCTTTGCTAATTTTTGAACGATGCCACCTGACCAGTGCATGTATAATTTCGACCACGTGTAGCCAGTGTGGATCGGTCCAACGAGCGAGCAGGTATACATCGCATGCGCATATGCCAGAAAAGATTTACAAAGGAAAAAAAACTGCGAAAGCGACAGGCGATTATGGACCGATTAAAAATTAAGATCAGGTAAAAGTGTGTGAGCAAGGAATAAATGGAAAAAATATAAAATGAAGCCGTAAAAAAGGGAAATAGTCCGCTCGAAGACCATTAGCTTTTAGGCAGCAACCAGCGCACTTTGGTAACCTTTTATATTCTTCGTACCGCCAGGGTGTATTTTTGCCTTGTAACTAGGAGTGCTTACTGAAACTTTAATGAGCATTTCCAGTTGCCGTGTTGCTGGGGCAGGAGGGAAAAGGGGGTAGTGGAAGGGGGGCGAAGGAGGTGTATCCTAAACAGCGTGTTTGCGTCAAAAGCGGAAACGAGGCCAAGGAGGTCAGCACCGACATATTTCTGCAACCTCGTATAGTGATCATTTCCACATTGAAGCGTTTAGTTCACCGGAGAAGCCGTAAGTCGACGATTGTGTAGAGCGGTGTAGAGTGCACATTTTGCCTCATTTATTCATATATTCAATGGTATCCTCATGCAGACCAATGCAGCCAGCTATGTATTACAACTCTGTTATTATATCAAAAATGATTATCATAATGAGCAATTCGGGGACTATCATTGTTGTTAGGAACAATTCAGGCCAAGCAATTTTTTGTTGGGTAAGAGTAACTAGAAATAACATCAGAAACCAATGGTAACCTGGAAAACATTATTGAGAAAATTACTCGCATTTGTAGAAAAATTGGTTGTCAATGGTTTGTTGTGTGCGTAATGTGTTTGTGACCCAAATATGTTGCATTATCTTGAAATTTGTTCCGTTTTTAAAAATTTGGCTTCGCTGGTTGCTTAACTCCAATTAGACTCTAACTTGTAAGTGCTGGATATGTCTCCTTTTGGCTTTTTCTTGATGGCTATTTGTGATATAGCAGCGAGAGGATAGGTCGAAGGCACTATACATGATCATATTTTAGCATAGAGCTGGTATACATTGCGCATTAGTAAATGACACGATAATGAAGCATATTTGTCCATTTGGCCGAAATATCTTGTCAGACTGATCCTGTTCAATTTGTGAGAGCCTCATAAGCACTTGGACATACCCAATTTTTGCGAATTAGGCAGTTGCGTGTCAGCATTGTTTGCACAGACCTATCGATAGCACTATTGACAGACATAGTGCATCAGGAGTTGGGACTAGTGTCGATTGTAGCTGAAGAAAGGAATGTTGGTTCGACGCCAGAGAGGATCTGGCTGTGGCTTCGGTTTTTCCTCTTCTTGTCCCGACCTAATGGAAGTTTGAGAGTGGTTGCAAGCAGGTTTTTCCCTCCTTGGGGTTCAGGGTAGAGGGGGGTAGCCCCCTCTTCCCTTTTTTGGGGGAAGGCAAAAGTGAGCGAAAAGGGAAAAAAAGGAGAGAAATTTTGGGGTAGGGCAGGATAGGATAGGAGAGGCCTTCTGAGTGGTGCTGATTGGCAGAAGGGAAGAAGGGCGTGAGGGAGGTTTTAGTAGTCGGTTGGTCCCCGAGCAGAGTGGTCGGGTCGGTCGGGGTACAGGATCCCCTCTTACACCAAGGGTCGGGTTCTTGCACGGGGTGATGCTTGCACTCCACGGAAGGATCAGCTCCAGAAGACCATGGCTCTTTCTTACTTTGGAGGAACTCTGCAGCCTCACCCAGGTCAGCTTTCTTCTTCCCGATACACGTGATTACACCTTCATTGCCTACTATCATATCAGCGGTTTGTACCCATTAGTGCCGTGGATCTGCCAGTGCGGTTTATACCGGTCTTCATATCGGAGGACATTTCGTCATTATAGAGCTCCAGTATTCTCGTTGACGTTACTTCATTTTGGTCTCGCAAGCGGTTTCTGGAAATGTAGGCGCGTATTGTTACAGTACCACACCTATTTGTTGAACGGGAATGAGTCAGTCATTTCCGAGACTCACACATTCCGAGATTGCTGTCACTGTTGGGAAATTCCAATTCATTTGATAGTTTCACTGGTTTTACTTCAGCTTCTTTTATTCGACACATGCTTATTCATGGGGGTGTTTGAAGAATTATGGTGGGTTGCGACCGTTTTACAGGCATGCATACCATTTCTTTAAGTCGTGAATCAAATGAGTACGTACAGTCGGACAAATACGATTAGAGTCGGGGGTGATTTCCGTGATAGTTCCATTCCAAGCAACTATAATGCACGTACTTCGGACAAATACATTTTACATGGGCTTGCTACACTGTTTTCTCCAAACTGCTATTATTTTTAGCATTTCACATATTCTCTGTCCTTACAGCAGTTAGTCTTAAGGCAAAGACCACCCACTCCGGATAACTTAGGGCGATACGAGATTTGGAAAAATGCGGAGTTTTCATGGCTTGCGTAAGGTAACTTATGAGGTACCGTGCATCAAATTCATAGCATATGACAACTTCACGTCCTTTCGGGCATCTATTAGCCCTCAGTTATTGCACTGGGTGATCCGTAGTGGGCTGCATCCAGTTATGGTGGCGGGTGATATTTGCCTTACGTGTGGGGTAGAAAATATTCCACGTTTACGTAGTAATCGTATGTACTGTACACGGCGTAAGCCATTTCCATAATCAGTACATGTAGCATTTGGAACTATCAATTTCAGTGGCATGGCATGTTGGCAATAAAACATATACTAACTAGGCATTTAGTTAATCCATCATACAACGTAATTTTCTGACATCTGTAACCATTAATTACGTAGAGTAATGCACATTAAGTTTATTATACACAGTGATAAATTAAAATAAATTTGTACGTTTTTACTGACTCCTATAGTATACAGTATCATAGGCCAGAGGTTGATCTACATGAATCTGTTATCTCCGGGTTACATGTCGGTACGCAAAGGCTGCAATGAATCAGCATGGCAGCGCTATCATATCGGAAAAGACATCTTCAGCTCCAGCTGGCATCACTTTTTGTTCTCGTCATTGTAATCTGGAGTACCGGTATAATATTTGGGCGATAAGATTGTGGTAAACTTCATCATGACCGATATTGCATTTGGCTGAAGTGGGATATGTCAGCAATAAGTGGACGTGCAATTTAACCATGTCTGAAAGCTGTCTGTTACCAATATTGGCATAATTTCTAACAATTTTCTTGAGCTCGTGCAAGTGAAAGTCAAGGTGACTTGACTTTTGTCACTATGATAGCGTTGTTTGCTAATCTGTAATATACACGGTGAATGAAAACGGATTCCGTAAATGTCACGGTTGAGTCAGCCGGACAAGGTCCAATATTATAAGATACTCTGTGACCAATGAGCAACCCGAGCTCATCCCAAGGCTGGTCGTTCCTGCTCCATTAATTTAATTAAAATATTAGGAATCGTGTGGAGTTGCGTATAATAAGCTGTGGGAGTTGCGTGCACCGCGTTATAAACTGAGCTTGTCCGCAGATGTATGCATAGGCCCACGAGTATTAGTCTACGGGATTATAATCATGATAATAGACGGAGATGGGGGGCATAAATGCAGGTAATTAGTCTCCCAAATGAAATTTCCGAGTCCTGTTATCCATGCCCGAACTACTTCAGATAACTCTGGGTATATTATTATCTCGATGCGCTACCATTTTCATTATTACGAGGAATCCCATGGATACTCCACAGGTAGTGTACACGAGTGGTGCAGTCCATGCCCTCGGAGTGTTTCTAAAAACTCTGGCCTTACAAGTCAGTGTGATGATACGTAAATGAAAGTGCCTTTTCTGCCTTCCTATAAAGATTGTCTACAATTCAAATGCACTATAGTGCAGTTCAGTTCAAAACTGGAGAAAATGTTGCAAATCCGTGGCTCTACCAATAGCATTTTGTAACATATAGACTCCAATGCACATAAGTCAATGAAATGTTTGTGGAAGGCAAATATTATTAAAAAATCATGGGCTTTTTCTCGAATCTCAAACATGAGAGCATTTTGCAAGCACCTTGTGATCGTTCAACTTGAAGTAACTCATACCCTTGACATTTCGGATTCCAGAATAGGAAATGAGCAAAAGTTAATTGTGCAGATAAGTTAGTGTGGTCATGTGGAAAGGCTTGAGATACGCAGTGTCAACGTTGACACTCACACAAAAGTAGATACTCACCGATTGGGGTCAAAATTCCGGCTTATTGCCCCAAGATCCGCTGAACTTCGATCCGAACCTTGACGGTGTTTCAAAAAAAGGAGAAGTTTCGCTTTATCTTCGAAGACGGAAAGGTATGCATTATATGTGTACAGGGCACACGTTGTCATGGGGTGGGGTGGCGGGGAGGAGAGACCTCAAAGTCGGCCCAAGTTCAAAGTTCCAGGGCCACGTACCGCGTTGTGCCCAGTGCATTGGAACACGTGCATAGCTCTTGATCCGTATAGAGATAATGAGAGCTAATAGCATGTCTAGGAGAGGTCAGAATTCTCTTAGGAAGTCGTTAGCTTATTCATTTCGGCTTTAAGTTTTGCTATTTTTAAAGCAAAGTCCATCATCCCGTTCTTTTCTACGAAGCATTATTGGAATTTAACTGACTGTTAAATATTGCATCAATTCCCTGGTAGTTACGTGAACTGCACTGCACATTTCGGAATAAAGTGCCGAAGCATCTTGTTACATCAACATCTTGTTACGTCAACAGGCCTAAATAATTGCAGACTACAACATACACGAGAACCGGGCTGGGCTGGGGTTGTACTGTACTGCAAGTGACATACAGTTTTAAAATTGGTTTCAAAAGGACGTCACATTAGAGTTACAATTGGGATAAAGTACAACAATATTCTCGTTATTTGGACGTCATACTCGTAAGTTAAAATTTATTTCTAAATTCTCGGTAATATTCGTGTAAAATTACTTTTAATTGTAAAATATGCAGCACCTTTTCGTTCCATGCATTACTTCTCACTGAATTATATTACCAAGTGAGATCATTTTCCGCGGCACAGTTACATAGCCTATGACAAAATCTATCAAATTATGAATTTAAACAAGTACATATTCGCACTTTTTAAGTAACAGACGGTGAATTTTGTACCGTAGGAGAATATTCCTTACTCGCAATGACGATTATTTTGGTACAAGAATGACGATAGGATAGTATAGGAATGTCGAAACTGGTGGTTTCTGATCCCTATCTGGAAGTCTGGATCCAAATGCGATATGAATTAACACGAAATGAACCGATGTACTTGCAGGGTTGGTGGGAATGAAGGAGGTAGTAAGCACAGATCGGGAGGAGGAAGGAGAGCGATGCACGACCAGCAGTAGCAGCAGCGCATCCAGTAGCGGAGGTAAAGGTGGAATCAACAGTCCCTCCAAGCACCACCAACACCAGGATGGTCTTCTCGTGGTGGGCAATGGCGGGGGAACACCAACTAGCACTGCCAACCATCCCAGGCTGGTCTCAGGATCGGTTCTGGGGGGTCTTCCCCCAGGAGGACTTCCGCTTCTTACCAGCAGTCAGGCTGTAGCTGCTGCGGCTGCTAGCCTATTCGGCCCTTCACCTGGTAATTTCTCTTTTTTTGCTATTCGGGTCGTCAGGTTGCCATCAAAACAAAAATCAGGTCAATGTCAAGTCCCGAACCCTTTTGGTGTCGGGTTGCTTTTGAGTGGGGCGTGTGGCTTGTAAAAGGGTTGACCTTCTTCTTGTAGGTGCACTGTTGTCTGCGGCGAGTCACACGGCGGCTTTGATGGCCAGCCTCGCAGCAGTGAATAGCGGTGGCAGCGGAGGATTACCGTTGTCCTTAGGCGCCTCGGGCCTGCCCTTGCTGTCCTCCGGGGCCGCCCTTGGAACTGGAGGAGCGGCGCCTCTCTTGGGCGTGCACCATCACCATCACCATCACGAGTCTCTATTCCCTTGGTCCAAGCTGGTTCCCCATCACTCACCACCTTTGCCTCATCACCATCACCACAACAACAATCACAACCACCACAATCACCACCGTACGGGAGCCATTTCTCCAGCACAGGTCAGTCCCACCAACAATACGGTGGAGGTACCGATGCAGCGGAACAATGCCAAGGTCTTAGGAAGAGGAAGGAACGCTGTTGTCGACACCCTGAAGAAGGAGCCATTGTCACCACCCATGCAGCAGGAGGAGACCACGTCATCGTCATTGTCGCCACCGACCAATGGTAAGAAATTTTTGCACGATATTCTCACTATTCAGTGAATGGGCTTGATTGGGTAGAATGGTATGCTTTAAATGCACCGTAATATACCGGTATTGCAATACGCGCATTTAACTAAATTGCCCACAATGTATTTTGGGACGGGAATATTTGTTTCTTGGAATATATTGTAACATGTTGAAATTGGAGGCCTGTGTATGTGGGACTGTAATAATGAGAAATGGCATACACTGCTACGCTGTAACTCTCTGAATACCAGAAGTAGTCAACTTTGCGTTTTCCTCTTCTTCGATATATTAAAATTTATTGATTCTAAATAATTGCACGAGTCAAGTGTCTGGGAAGTAGATGGTTAAAAACATGTCAGGCCGCAATGATTTGACCTATTTCAAATGTGCTTTTTAGGTAAAAGCGAGCAAACGAATGGTCGAGGCAAAGGTGGTGGTGGCGGTAATGGTGGTGGTGGCAACAATGGTGTTGGTGGTAATGGCAATGGCAATGGTGGAATTAAAGGTGAACCCGGCCGTGACAAAATCTTTATGTGCAGCATATGCAATCGTTGCTTCGGTTACAAGCACGTGCTGCAAAACCACGAGAGGACTCACACCGGCGAAAAGCCATTCGAATGCAAGGAATGCCATAAGCGATTCACCCGGGACCATCACCTAAAAACCCACATGAGGCTGCACACGGGAGAGAAGCCCTATCATTGCACCCATTGCGAGAGGCAGTTCGTACAGGTGGCCAACCTTCGAAGGCATCTTCGAGTTCATACCGGTGAAAGACCCTATGCCTGCGAACTGTGTACCTCCAGATTCTCAGACTCGAATCAGCTCAAGGCTCACATGCTAATCCATAAGGGAGAAAAGCCATTCCAGTGCGTCCGGTGTCAAGGACGGTTCCGAAGACGGCATCACCTATTGCACCACAAGTGCCCCAACGACGAGAAGAACATCGGGAAACCTCGAAGAGGTCGAAGGCCCAGGGTGGTGGTTGCGCCAGAGGAAGAAGAGGAAGAGGAGAATGACCTCAACAATCATAACAACCACCACTACCTGTTGGTTGATGGCGACAACCCCAACAACAATAAAAAGAGGGAGAGGAAGCCCCGAGAGACACGCAGGGTCATCCGACTGCCGGTGGCCACCATCACGTCGCCGAGTCCTCGAAGAGAGACGGAGGCCCTCCATCACTTGGACGCGCTCAACCACCACAACCACCACAACCATAACCATCATAACAACCACCATCACCATAACAACCACCACCATCTACCACCGGAGCAGACCGAACCAGAAGACCTTTCAATGAGCAGCGCAGGCAACGCCAACAGGAGGGTCATCCGCCGAAGACATCCTTCAGGATACAGCCAGAGCAGTTACAATGGGTCTAGGTCCAGGTCCCGGTCACCTTCGAGGTCCGGCTCGGATATGTCCGAAAGCGATAGGGTCTTGGTGATGAACGGGGGTATTGCTGAAGAGAACGGCGACGGCACCAACAACAACCACCACCATCACCACCTGGTCTACTCCGAAGGCGACGAAGAGGAAGAAGAGGAGGAGGAACTTGAAGAGGAAGAGGAAGAGGACGACGAAGACCGAAGTACCGGAAAGTCTTCGTGAAATAGTAAGTGGGTAAATGTTCCTTGTAACTACGCGGTATGAAATCCTCTCATGAACTCATCATGTCTGCTGCAGATATTTGTTTATAAATCCCCGTACTTCTGGTGTATCTCTAACTTTCTGCATTACGTGCGGTTTCGTATACTTCTTCTGGTGGCCCCTTAAACAACACCGGGGCTGCCCACATTCAGGGATTTAACAAAACTGGAAGCGACTGCGCAATCTTTTGGCGTCTCTTCTTGTTGTGGACTTCGATTTGTTGCGATTCCCCTCCTTTCTGCCCAAATCGATCGCAGCTGACCGATTACTGGTAATTGTTGTACAAAGGATCATGCGACAGAGAGAGAGACGCTTCCGACAAAAAAAATAATTAAATTTGTCAACCCACCAAAAATGCAGATATTGGCCGAGTAAGAAATTGTATGGGGGGTTAACTTGCGTCTGGCTTACGCTGGACAGCGCTAACGGTTCCTGGACATATCAAAATGTTCTGCCGATGGTGTTTCGTCTGTTGGCTGATCTCCTCCCTTTTCGTGCAGATTCCTCCGGGTTCGGTTGTTGCGGTAGTATTTATTGTAGATGCGAGGGAAGAAATTTGAGACAAGGGAAGATGTCAGTAATTGTCTTTACTTTAAATATCTCCGTGAAAATAATTGCAGCCTTCTGGTGTAGTCTATGCAGTCCATGCACTTCATAGTGCACATTAATTTACCATCAACGATGTGGCCCCTTCCAAGTGAAATCGTAGGTAGCACAATTTAGTATTCACGACAATTTATTTTTGATCGATAATTCGACAATCAATAACGAAATAATTACAGTCTTCTAAACACATTCGACAAAACTTAAATAAACAAACTCTGGACAGTATGTTAAAAATAATTAATATATGCACCGATGTCGTCATTTTAGAGGGAATACATGCGTAACGTGGTTAAATAAGAGAGAAGTGAGGGAAATACTACTGCGAGAAAACATCTATTCATCGGATCTGTTCAATTCTGCCTTGAGGGCAGGCAGGCACGTGAAGACTAGCATTTACTACCACTAACCCTAACTACGTCCACTAGACTCACTTTCACGTGCCTCCATTCTCTTGGAACAGAAATGGACAAATCCGATAATCATAATCAGTGATGCGGACACATTTCTTTCCTTGACTTTCCTTAGGCTATTTGGAGGCCGAAATTGTGTCCAGCATGCCACAGGCAAGTTTTGATGAGTATTATCGTGTTACAAAGACTGGTTGCTGGATGTACAGCGGCTGTACGTACAAGTCGTAGCAAACACTCATCGCTCGTTAATCTGTAAGGCCTGATCGAGCTTATTTTCTCAGATTATGATCTCATAGCGAAGAACTGCTTCAGAAGAGATGATGACCAATTAGATCTCTATCCGAGAAAACACACAATGGTACAGGTAGCTTTCCTGGCAATATTTTCCCATTTTTCTTTCTTTCTCTCTGTAAGTGCTGGTAGGCTGGGTTATTTTCTGTGGGAGGAAGGAGAAAACGGAATAGAACTTCTGCCCAAGGGGAAGAAGGGGGAATTTAGGAAGGAGAAAAGAAGGGAGAAGAAGAAGAAGAAGAGGGGAAAATGGCGATCAATAAGGCGTGGGCAGGCGTGGCTGCTACCTGCCCACCTCGCTCGCACATGTGTGTATACGCAGGCCACGTACGCATCAAGGGGGAAAGAAGAGGGTCTATCTGCTTGCTTGGACCGGTCAGAAAACCTACGAGGAGGGTGAGATGGGGTGGGGGAAGAAGACGGGATTACTTCATCAAAGTCCAGCGGAAGGAGATGGGAAGGGGGGAGGAAGAGGAAAAAGGGGGAGTGCATCCGGGTACCTTCGGCTGATTTGGCGGCCATGATGGTGTCTAGGAAGGCTTTAGATCGCCTGCTAGAAATGGGAAATATGGCATTAATTGATTGTCCAGTTGCCAATCGTTCAGCTCCTGCGTCAGGTCACTTGATGAATTAAAATGTACTGAAAGTTAGCCAATCGATTCCGCCAAAAGTGAAAAAGTTGAGTTCCACTTCTCTCCTTGATTGCACTTCTCTTGGTGGGTGTTGCCTTTCGGCAAAACAAATTAAGGCGCCATCGATTTTAGGAGGGCTTCCATTAGTAATCAGCGCACTTTTTTTTCCCCCCTCATTCCCAGTCATTCCAGGGAAGGGGAATTTTCACGGTGTCCGTTGGTCCACAACTGTTGCGGTCATTCCATGCTATCACAATAGAAGGGGATTCAAAATTTTGGGGAACTAGAATGGTCTTTGGGGTGCCCCCCTTTTGGCGTGCAGCTGGTGGGCCAATGGAGGCCGAAATTACGGCAGCAGGCGGGCATTGCGCTACACTTTGCCACTGACCACCATAATCCATTGGGCACCGTCTGGCTTCTTGGCGTGTGATTAGGCCCAACAAACGGCGCGTAAACCTTTGCATGATTTATCACGCACACCATATTGATTGATACACTTCTGGGCTCAAGGGCAGAAGCCTATTTTCGTATACGCACTTACCAAAATGAGCACTGCCGTCAAAGTAAGGCAGTGTTGAATAGTTTACTTTGACAATTTCGGAGTGGAAATTAATTGTCTAATATTAGACTGATGTAAGTCTTTGCCAACTATATCGGTTGGATTAAACATTTCGTCGTCAAAGTAAATTCTTCAATTAATTTGCAATAATTGTTATATGTTAGCACAAAATGAACAGTACACTTCAGTTTAATTACTTGATTTAACAATCGTCTTAATAATGCATTAGTATTTACAACCTTGAACTTTCTAAGTATGCTACATAAAAATAATACTCGAGACACATTTTTTAAATTGATCATTTTCAATAGTTCCAATTACGCAATAGTGGAAACTATAAAATTTAGCCTTCACTCAATACCTCAGCCTTTAATGCCCAGCTTCTTCAGAGAGAACGTTAAATCTCGAGTATTCCCGCCAAATGTCCCAGTCTATCCTTTGTTCATTTCTGGGTTTTGTGACACGAGGTCACCAGGTCATCCACACACCTGCGGAGACCCTTTTGAATGGGTTGCCTTACCCAATGCTAGATTCCTTATGAGTTTCGGGAAACCGCTTCCCGCCGGTTTTTGGGCATGGAATTGCCGTTTTCACACGGGTTTGGAGGAAATTGGACGTTGGTAGAAATTGGTAAAGGATGAGGGGAGAAAAGGGGGTTTTTCGGGATCGGGTACGAGTGGGGNGGGGGGGGGGGGGCGAGGTTTCTTCCTCCTTCCAAAAGCACCGCTTGCCCTGGGCATCACATAACACATAGAACAGTTGGTTAGTGGGGCCAAGGTTTTCCTCTTGGGCCCAGGTCGTTGTCCTTTTCTGGGTTTCCACAAAGTTGTTTACACCTGAGGGAGAAAAGGGAAGGAGGTCCCCACCCCCTTCCAGAGGGTCGGAAACAATGGCTCCAGAGGCTTCCTACCTTGGAGGGAGAAGAAAAACGCAAAACAGCCCTCGGGAAGCAGAGATGCCTTTCTTTGCTTTCCAGGTGCCTGTGGGCCAATGAACCTTAAGGGAACCACCCCCTCACAAAAGGAAAAATCAGTACTATCAGTAATGATAAGATGGCTGTCCACTCCAGAAGGCTGCATATCCGACAGTATTCAGATCTTTGTCGGACTCTGGAAACGGGTGTCAAGTTGTGAACTTCACATTGCGTCAACTGATAATACTCACAAGTGCTGTCTCGTGGTATTGCTGTTGTCTACCTGTGAAGAGTACACGTCTTGGCCGCCAGAAGCCGTCCAAGGCACAAAATGCTGAGTACGAACACTTCCAAAAAGTTCCTCAAAGGCGAAGGTGCCCTTATTTGACTCCGCCCACTAAGTTATGGAGTTTAATGGTGCTATGGTAGGAGTTATCTAAGGTGACACTTGAGCCTGATTGTGTACGTCACTAAGATGATTATAATTTTTGCTTCATCGTACACTATTATTTTTCAAACAGCAGACGGAGCCCACGACTGTGATGTGCAATATTGGCACAGAGTCAAAGTGCCAAATTTTTGTGGCTGTTTCTGCGTATTTATTGGGTCAGTTAATTATTGGAAGCAAATTCAGAAGCGTCGTTCTCTCAGTTGCTGATCTGCAATGAGTCCTAAGTCACATTTTAAGCCTTTTTTCACAAACATGCCCGCACCACCTTTGGGTGTGTACAGATTCCCAGGCATTGAGTTTTTTTTTCTGATTATTCAGGTCCAGAAGAATAATCAAACGGTTATTCAGAGTCACTTAAGAAAACACGTTATTTGGTCATTGTTTATTTTTTACATGTCAAACCCTGTCCATTGCGATGTACTGTGTATTTTAAATGGACAGCACAATATTCATAATGATCAATAGAATTAATGTACAGAATAGGTTTACAAATTAGTGGTAGTTCTTTTGCACTCGGAGAAGGGGAAATGTAACAAGGTAACAAAGGGTTATTTTTTGTTTTTATTTTTTAATCACAGAGGACCAAGAGATGGGCTTAGACGACTTGGCTCTGCATCTCCCGCTAGATGATATAAGTCTGAAAAACTGACCCGTCATTTTGAATTAACGGAATACATATTGAGATATATGTGTGTGAGTGTGTATGTGATCTCGATCGAGGAAAAACTAGTTCAGACACATTCAAAGGCGTCGCTGCTCTGAATAGGTTATACTTCCCTTACCCAGCTAGGCTGGCAATCTAGATGTATATTTCATGTTTCGTGTGAACCGATTCGAACAACCCTACTGCTGGCAATACAAATATGATTGCGCCTACCTTTTTTTGTATACTGTACACTGTATATCACGCCTCGGCCATTTCCGTAAGCATTTCCCGTTCAATAAGTTCCGGTCCGAAGCCTTTTGCAGGTAAACAAGTTTGCCTTTGCGTGCCTGCCGAAGTGTACAATTCATATCTCAATCGACCATATTATTACACAAGTTCTGTTGACAATGGAGGCAGTTTGGCCCACTTGCGACAATGCCTAGTGGACAAGCACAAGGCAGCTAGTTTCTCAAGAGATGACAGCAGCTCTGGCTGTATGACCAAATGTAGGAACCTACATAAGCACATGATACGCAGAGATTTTTGGAGCTCGCCAAAATAACTTCTTCGAACAACTCGTACCCTTCAGTGGTGTTGCCAGGTCCCAAACAAAATCAATTTTTTTTAAAGCCTTATACGCACTTCCCCTTTTCGTACGCAGGGCCGAGAAGGGGGAAAAAAAATCCCTCCCCTGGTCCAACCCGTCTGCAAATTCCTCCGTATTGATTTTTTTTTCTTGCCATGACGTTACATTTGATTACCCCTGTAGGCCCGAAAAAATTGACAGACGATAAACTTCACTCCCAACACCCAAATCTCGCAATCTCAAATTTCCCGCCCATACTGGACGCACCTAAACGTACAGTACGCCCCCACCAAAAAACCACGCATGATTCGGACACCAAAAAATGTCACTAGCATTTCCTCCCCCCAAAAAAGCGAACCAAAAGGACACAATTTTTTTTCTCCCCTTCTCCTGGTCCCTCCACCCCCATTGCCTCGTTTCATCCCTACACAGTGGAGGTGGTGGGAAATTTGAGCCCTCATGTGGACCTCTCCCCACATGACTCACTCGTGCAGGACCCTCACTGGTTGGTTCCATCTTGAGGGATTTCCCCAAAAGGGATGGATGGAGGCAGATTGATCGTGGTGAGGGGTGGAAAAAAAATCGGAAGGTGCAGAGGAGGGAAGGGAGGAGGTCAAATTGAGCACGATTGATCGGGTCTACGGGGAACAAGCACCCAAACTGGTTGAAAGATCAAAATTGTTTGAAAGTAAATAATTTAGTAGGAAAATTGATTGATAGTGTGGCCTTTTAAAAATCCATTACAGGTGAGGTAAGCCTTAGGGCACTCGATGTGTTAACCCAAGGACTAACCAAGAATGTACTAAAAACTGGCACAAATGCAGTCTAAATAAGTTTCAAAATTGGGTTGTGGCAATAATTAATATCAGTATTATTTTAGTGGCTCATGTTCATTTTCCAGGTTTTTCCTGCTCGATTCACTTCTCTTTTTTTATGAACTGTTGTACCGTAACAGTGCTGAGCGTTATATTGGCCTGGTCATCATAGATTTATGGACACTGCCAACCTCAAGGGGTGTCTACTGACCATTACCTATCTCCACCCCTTCGCCACCCACATGTCCAGTTTTTTTTCTTCTTCGTGGAAAAAAGGGTCCTCGTTTTTTTTTGAAGTTACGAGGCTTCCAACACCACGGAACACTGAGATGGGTCGTAAATCGATTAAGGTGGCCGCGGGTCTTTCTGTTGGATGCTTATCTGTTGTTTGCCAAAGGGCTTCAATTTTTTTCGGGAAAAAAGGGAGGTCTGAAAGTGGAAGGCGCTTCTGCTTTCTTTTTTTCTCTCAAAAAGAGAATAATAGGGGTTTGGACCTACCTTGTAATTGACTTCACTTTGTAAATCACTGTTACGGTACTTTTGATTTATGTCTACTGAATTGTGTGAATTTCGTTGTAACAAAAAATTTTACAAAATTGCATGCAGCCTTCGGTGTACGAGGGTACAAGTAAATTTTCTGGATCTAATATACCGTACAAATATTGCATAAGCCAGTTTTTAGAACATAATAATTCTGATTAATTTCCGCAGCGAAAAACCGCTTCTCATGTGCAGCCCTTTGAATTTCTAGGAACATAAACTGCAATCAATGAAATAATCTAAAATACGTACGGTAAGCCATTATCGAACGGCTCTCTAGTACTGGGCGTAAATCGGGAGCGTGGCAGATACGCGTTTGTTACTAAAAAGCATAAACATTATATGGACTTACAGTATTCAAAGAGGAATAATATATCGTAAAACATGCTATTTCTTTGCAACCCGAGTCGTTAAAGTATGCTGAAAGCACCTAATGCCGTAGTATGATAGCATAAGATTTTCGCAACCCTATCAGTACCCTTTTTATGGGATTTTGTAACTATAGGCCATTTCATACACTTTCAGCCAACCCCTCCTTCTGGCTCCTGTAATTTTTTTTTGTAGAAGGAAACTTCCGGCCCAAGTTCAGTAGTGACCTGCTCATGACCCCCGCCAAACCAAACCCTCCTTTTGCCTTTCCGGCTTTGAAATATTTTTTTTTCCAGGATGTGCAGTAGGTTCCAAAAATTTCACCGTTCCCCCCATGTCTCTCTCTCTTGAGAAAAGGCGGCCTGTTGCTATGAGTGACAACTCCGGAAAAGTGCGAAATAAATCCGATCTAAATGAAGTCGCATTGTGTCGCACCTTTTTGTCCCAAAACTAAAAGGAAAAAAAAGTGGAGGAAACCTAATCTGAGCAGCCGATCAACCTTTGACCTCTATCTAGAGAGGCCAATGTGTCTTCTTGGGATTGTGGGGGGAGAAAAAAAGACGGTCTCAATTTTCCGAAGAATTGACAAAAAAATGGCGGGTCTCACAAGTTCCTGAAAAATGTAGCTTAGTGATCTAGGCTGGGAAAGATACTTGTTTAAGCGTGAATGGGTTTTTGCGGGGAAAGAATATAAGACTTGAAAGAATTCGGCGATCATAATTTTTGGCGCCTCTCAAGCACTATCCTGAATGTGTTGTCTCAGGTATTTAGCTCAGGTGTTTTGTTGATCGAGTCATTTTAAACTGTATAAAAAAAACTTATTATCCTACAAAGACTGACTTGATAGTTGCCGATCTCTCGACTGCCATTATTAATCAGTGATTACACGAGATCAAATGAAATCTAGTCTACGCCACAGATTTTAAGGATCCATTACTCAGGCATTAGGCTATGATTTGGCGTAAGTGAGGTTTTGTTTGTTTTTTATTTATATATTTTGATGGGAAATACCCATGTACTGTACCGGTGTTGATCCGGAAAACATAGTATTTATATTTTATTGTAGACAACTTGTTAACCATACTTATTTTTCCCCAATTGGCAAATGTATCGAACATGTTTGCCGGTAATGGATCACATCGCAGGATTTTAATTTTTTTTACGTGACATTTTATTTCATGTATAGCTTATACACGGGAGATTAGGCTGTAGGTAAAGTTAGATTAGGCACACATTAACTGGTAATTATATTCGAGGAAACGTTTACCGGGCATCATCAATATTGTAACCTGAATATCAAAATGTAACTGGTCTGACGTTATAAGCTAAGTAAATAATCCGAATATATGAAGACAACGTGCTTGGAGGTGGCAAATAAATCACTATTGAGAGACAAGGAATGTATAACGTGTATTTGGTGTTATTGTTCGAGTCTGGTGGTTGGTCAGAGCCAAAAATATTTGTACTTATAAAAAAACGCACTGCACCTTTCATGCGTGTATTTAGACCTAGTTTTGGGGGCAGTGACTCCTAAGCCAAGTTTTGTTGCTGTACGTGATCATTAAGTAGGGTATGACATATATTCTTGTACAAGCCACAAAGTGTGTGTGAACCCAACGAACTCAGTTATTTGCTCACAATTGTCTTGTTGGGAGACGAGTGAAGATGCTAGCGGATGCTGCCTTTCTTTCTTTCTGTCTTTCTCCTCTTTTTTAAAAAAGAAAAAAAACTATGCTGTACCAGTAATATTCTGTAAATTCCCCTTCCCTCTTCTCAGGCACATGTACTCACATTTCCTGTCTCAGTGGCCAAAAGAAACGCAAAACATGGTTTGCGACGCCTTCAAACCGTCCTTCTTATAATGTAAAAAAAAAGTACACCAACACTGCCTTTTGTGATCAAACAAGTTCCGGCAACCGTACAGCATCTGTGTATAACACAATTCATTGGTGATCTGACTATAGGTGGTATGTCCAAGCCAACAAGAGTAGAGTCCAAAAAATGGAACATTATTTTTACACGCGCATTTCAGGTAATATTGATTTGAAACATAACTGTCAGCAGGCTGCCTTACAATTTTATGCAGTAGTGCAAAGGTCAATAATGTATTTTAAAAAACGAGAAAGTTCACATATCGCCTACAGTCAGACGGCCATGAAATATTATCTTTCAATTTGCATCATGTGGAAAAAAAATACAAGAATCCCGGTGAATGGTGTAGTGAGACAAGACCGTCATTGATTCGTGTTGTGTAGATATTTGCGATGGAAAGTTGCAAACGTAAGTTTTTAAATAAACTCCCGGTGAAACGTTTGTTTCTTGTTAGTCTACGCAATTTTTTAGGCATTGAAATTTGCCGATTTTTGAAAAATTCCCCCGGTGAAAAGGAAAATAAAGTGGCGGTCTTTGTGGAGGAAGTTTGTATAACCCGGTGATGAAAAGACAAACTCGTCTTTGTGCCTTCCCTTATTTAGGGGCGGACCACAAGGTTCTAGGACCAAAAAAGAAACAAAAAAAAAGCCAACCTCCGTTTTCGTTGACTGCAGTTACACAAATGAGGCCCCAGACTGTGCATGGGCGACTATTTCTATTAGTCCTATTATAAGATCAGTGCGTGTTCCTACATGCAGGTCCCCAATGTATATGTAAGGGGACTATGCTATTTCGGTTGAGGCAACAAAAAGTGCATAATGATAATGATGTCAGCATTGGGAATGCCAACTTACTCCTAAATGCTTCGAAAACACTAGGCACCATGGCATCAATATACATAAGTCCTTTTTGAGCCCCATCCGTTACATGTAAAGAAGTATGTTTTTTATGTGTAACTTGTATCCTATTATGAGACTTGACCGACCCTATCTGAGAGGAGTTTGAGCTGTTTGGTGTTATTCGACTGATTACTATTATGATGATAAAAATGTACCGGTGATTTCCTTGGTGTGAATATTCTGTACATTTGCTCAACAACGGTTCTTGAAAGACTTGTGCATGTGTGCATGTATTCCTTTTTCTACACTTTATTTTTAGCATTGGTTTTTCATTCTACACGACTCTATTATTATTATTAAATATTACTACTACTATTATTATTATTGCTACGATTATTACTATTATTGTGGCACATGTCTGTTCGAGACGAGGCAAAAGAGGAATATTGAAAAAGGGTGTTCGTGTTGTATTAATCTCCAAAATTTTGGATGAGTCCCCGTGTGTCTCGTACACGTGATTGTGTGTTGGAAAAATAAAATCTAGTTGTAAGGGTCAATGCTGGTTGTTCCTCTACCTCTTTGCCAGTTAAGCCTTATGATGGATATGTACCAATCCTAGGGCAGTTGTACGAAGGTGTGATTTTGTGTACAAGTCCCTAAGGTCTGATTCTTCATAAGGGGGGGGAGACCTGATTCAAACAGACTGATTGAGAGAGATCTTTATAGTTTCTATACAGTAGTCATATTTAAAGAAGAATCCTACTAGCAGAAAACTCCACCCGCGAAGAAAAAGACCGAAGGGGTCCTCACACTTTTTCCAGATTGTAAAAAAGAAAAAGAAAATATTATTTCCTAAGACTCAACGGTACCTAGTTCCTTCATTTTGACAAGAAAGGGGGAAAGAATGCGGGTTTGTAAAATTTTAATAAAATAAATCATGTGTGATAGGTGTAGTAGTGCTGTGAAACTTGACCCAATCTTTCCACAAATGATTTGCGACCGTGTTTATCTCTCTGCAATTTTTGGTCCTTGTGTCTTAGGAAAACCCGCTCTTTGTACCCCCATTCCCCCCACCCCCTTCATACCATCAACTGATTCATTTTATGGATTGATTATCAGGTGAATGTACAGTAGATTGTATTGGGGCCTTGGAGTTCACGACAACATCTTACAACCAAAGGAGTTCAAAATTTTATTTTGCTATGAATGCTGTCGTGCACTCCAGAGCGTATGCGTGTGTACTGTAATTTTTTTATATATTGAATTGTTTTATTTTATTTTATCTCGTGTATGAGTTGAGACAACGTTGATCTCTGTCCTAAATAGTTTAACGAGCACCACATCAAAAAGAAAAGAAAAATAACTTAAATGAAATAATACATAACCTACTATCCCCTTCCTAAATAAACTGACAGAACATTTCCTGGACTGAATGACTTGAATGCACACATCGATTCTCGATCAGCAAAAATTCATAAATAACAGACCACTCTTCATTTTCTCTCTACTTCTCATGTTCAAGTCATGTGACATATGAGTATTTTGCTGTTATTTTTCATGTACTGTCATTCAATAAAATCTACTGTAGTCCCTTAAAGTGTGATGTTTATTTCAATTCTTATGCCTGAACTTACAGAAATCTGACCTCAACAGCTAGCTGCATGTAAATATGCCGGTAAGTCCACAGGTCTATAGTGGTGCAAACAGACTTCACCGGATAACAAGTTAACAAGGTGTTAACAATATATCCAGCTCGCAATGCACTGTAATGCCTGCAGCAGTTTAAACATACACTGGCGGATTCCTAATATTCTTCCTACGAAAAATAGCGGTTTCTGACAAGTGGCTTAATTGTAATAAGAGTATGTAAAATTATGCAAAATGCGTAAAATTAAAACATAGTGCGAAGTTTGTCATTCACAATATATTGTAGAAAAAACGACGGTGGTTCATGGATAAGCTGCACGTTTTCATTTCACAAAGAAAAATTCGATTAAAATTTGAACTCCCAACAACCAAAGGTTTTATTTTCCTTACTTAAAATTGAGAAAAAATGGGTGCAGTTCATGCGAGGAAAAAATAAATGAATCTCCACTAATATGACCACGTGAAGAGTAATTCATCAGATTAATAAAATGGCTTTTGCAAGTTCTAAGCCTGCAGCAACCAATCCGAATTCTTCCACTGCTTCCATCTCTTGTCTTCTTTGGTCTTGGATCAAGGTAAGTAACTCACATTTCTTCCTGAGTAACCAGTACATCTGAAAATTCATCTGGGATAAAGTCCTTTAACTCCGACATCTCTGCTGGTGTCAATGAGTTCAGATCTGGTTCAAATCATGAAGGTGGTGCGACGTTTCAATCGCCTGTGGCTATATTATACAGTATTATATTTATAACATTTGCTGATGTGACATCAGAGCATGCAGAGAGGGAGTCAGCTTCCACGCTGTCGTGGCCGTCTTTGAAGAGAGAAATCCACTTCTTAGAGTTACAGTGTCAGATTGGTGCACCGTCAGCTAATGCTCATGTCATCGCAGATGCCATTGGCTCTCATTCCAAAGACTGAAATCTTTTGGCTGCTGCTGTGGTGTCATCATAATTATTTTTACAGTAATTACGCTTTCAAGGTCAGTTTAGAACTTTTGGGAGTCGTATGAGCACCCCCCCCCCCCCCCCNNNCCCCCCCCCCCCGCCATATTAAATCAGCTCTCTCAATATTATTTTGTAGAACTGCATAATATATTACTCCCTGCACATTCCTACTCATCACTTATTCATAATTAGATCTACTCTCAGCGACGGTCCTCATTGAGATGCAGGCCTCTGGTTCAGGAATACAATGACTGCCCCGAGGGGATATTCACTTCTGGTGATCCGTGTACACCTTCGATGGGCATCCGCGGTGATCCGGTGCTTTTGGTGATCCACTATCCAGTGTACAGTACACTACCCCCTTGGACTGCCCTTGACCTCATTCGCCCACTCACCACCAACATTATTAGGCCTACAGATAGTTTTACTGCCAAAACCTGTTGTCATTTTCTTTGGTGAAAAAAAAATCCAACGGAATTCTGTCAGACCATGAGGTACTATCGGGTTCAAATACTTTTGGCCACTTTATCCTGGCCTTGAAGAAACCCTTCGCACAGATCCCACGTTAAGGAGGTGTGTGTGCGTGTGTTAAGGGTTGCTTCAAGACCAGGATATAGTGGCCAAAAGTATTTGAACCCAATAGTACACCTACATATGAAACAGTATGTTGTGCGCTCCTATCTACCCCCCTCCACCTACCCTGGCACTATAAGTGGCATTCTAAATGGATTTTGCCATGGACAGATATAATTTCCATCGGAGGTTGCTGGTACAAATATGCTTCTTAGAAAAGTGGAATTGAGGTTTTCTATTGATTCTGGAATTGTGAAAACGTAGTTTTAGAACTAAAAATGGACCATATGAAAAGTTTGATATTTATACAAACCAGCTAAATGGTAAGCAATACCGGTACTTTAGTGATGCTAAAATGATATAGAACATACCTTACAGTTACAACTGTATGATTTGCATTAACTTTAATGTCATCGCGAAAATACTTTTAACAAAAAATAATGATGGTTGCGTACATTACGGATGATGAATTAGTGCTGGCGGATAATACAAGTATCCTGACACTAGACAGCCATCATGAAATACTCCACTAACACTTAATATTATACTGTATAATGCAAAAAACGAAATTACCAATGAAGTATCCTCCCAGCAACTAAATAAATATATAGCAAAATGCGAGCATAGTGAACTCCTTTATAGAAGCTTATTTGCAACTTTTCAGGAGAGCGAATGAAACGTGAGTCATCTGCAGAAACCTTGCACTGTTTTCAACCGTTTCGTCAGGGGCAAGTGCGTAACCGAGTAATACGCGTATATATTGTCAGAAATGCAATATTGGGAGGGTAAAGCTAGCGGTCGCCAAAAGAGGCGACAAGACATCTTTATGTGGTCACCAATGGATACTCCGCGACTGGCGGCAAGTTAATTTCGAACACTGCACTGGTGTGAAAACACTTCCACATAATGCATTTTAATCAGATAATGTCATCATTGTTGGCGAACCTGTTGCGGAGCAGTGAATGAAAGTTTGTCCTATAAGAACTTCTCGGTATTTTTTTCCGGGAATAAACATACTAACAGAGGAAGTTTGTGTCTTTATGGCACTAGTCCTATGAACCTGAACAATGGTTTGTACTGTGAGAGAATTCCAAAGTCGCGCTTACCCCATATCGCGGGGCAAGTCCGGCACTAAGCACCATGTGCACATTTTAATTATTTTTCGGAGCACCCACATACGAGGGTGAATGCAAGGGGGTAACCACTTCGTGGAACCGGCCTGGAACCGGGTGGAACCAGTCGGTTCCAGGAAATGGGGTACACTTTTTATGGGGAGCGGTTACCCCCTTCACCCTTGGGTGAATGTTATGCAATAGGCGACTTTGAATGCCCATTAGGCCATTACTTTATTTCCTCACTTGCTAATTACTGAGAAGTAGTATGCCTTCAAACTGCAACTTATCTAAATCAGTCCATAGTCTACTTACGCCACTTGACCATATCGTATAAATTATGGTGACATTAGACCACTGCACTCTAACATTGTGCCTCAGCTGTCCCCAAGTGCGGAAAATTTCACCCTTCCACTGCACTGCATCATAAGCTACAGGAAGTGTACTGTAGTTACTCTCATTTACACAGGAAGTACCCGTTTTACTCCGCTCCATCTTACGCCGTTTCACATTAACGCCGGTTTTAAAATATATTACATTTGAAATTTTTAATCCAAAATTTGAGGATAACAACACAATCTAAACATAAGCACATCACTGCAACACTTCGGAGTCCAAACACCGTAGTCTCTTCTTTTGTTTTTCCTGGTGCCTTGTGGCGGGGTCTATCGAAAAATACAATCCCGAATTGTTGGTCTCGGCACTCCCAGAAATACTCTAACCATTGTTAAATACCCAACGTATACTGAAATTCTTGCCAAAATAAGGAAAGGAGCCCTCAGAATCCGATGGCTCTCAACCTGGAACCTTCCATTAATCAATGGTTCAAATATTTTGCATTAAAAACAGCAATAGTAGCAGTATACTGCCTATGGGGAAATTTTGTAAATTTGGGAACCAATTTCCTTTACTTACATTATAATTTGGTCTCGTGTTACGCCGATTCACTTTACGCCACGTTTTGCTGGAACCAATATATTAACGGCGTAAAACGGGTATTTATTAAATCCTCGCAAGAATGTGCACGACCCTTTCAAGTTTCGAAGAACCCCATCAGAGGCGCCATCTGCCACATACCTGATCTTAACGCCATCTAGTGACCACCTTGCCACACAGTTGGCCCAGACTGGCCCAGATCTGAGCAAAAATTCACTTGTATAATGAACTGGAACTTTTATTGACCACTCCCCAATAAAACGGGAAGGATACACTCGCCAGTCGTGATAGTACAAGTATCCAATAGAAAAAAATCCATGCACTCGAAGATCACAACTATCCTCCACGGGAGATCAGGAGCATTCCATACCAATCAATCGGCAGCCGCTTCACTGCGGACAGCTCCCCAAAGCCGCTCCGACCATCTTGGTACAATAAGCAATGGAGAAAGTGGGTGGGAAAAAAATGGGGAAGAGAAAAGAGTACAGGCTTCAGACTGTGGTTCTTGAACTGTCTCCCGCCACCCGATCCACATACTGCAAAATATACAAGCAAACAAAGGAGGCGAAACAAAAAGAGCCCAAAAGTAAAACATGAAAAATGCTTCAGTTACTCACTTTGCTAATTATAGGCAAGTTGAGGAAAGTGCCTAATACTGGGACTCGCCGCAGAAAATTTATCACCACTGGGAAGAAGCCACTAGAAAGGAGATAAAGGAAATTCAGTGTTAAAATGTCCTCAACAATAAGCTTGTGTACTCGTATTATTGCCTTGAAAACTATACCACTAAAACCCTTAGGGCCGTTTTCTCGAACAGTGGTTCAAATGTAAACCCGGTTCAAAGCCGGTTTAAACCCTTGACAACAGCCTAACAACAATCAAATCAGGGATTAAACTGGCTTTGAACCCGGTTTACATTTGAACCACTGTTCGAGAAAACGGCCCTTATCCTTTCTGTGTGCTTATAATATGTCCGTCAACACTCATCGCCTAGGTTGTAGTAACAATGGTATTTCACTTTTGCGGTTCAAACATTATTTTTGTTATTTTTATTTTATTTTTTAGATTACCCCGTGATACAGCCGTAAGCCGTTTTAGGGGGGTGGCATACCACCATCAGTTTTCTAGTGTTTTTACCACTTTTTCTTCATACTCCGGTGCAGGGAAACAGGGACATTGGGAAAGGATAGGGATTTTTGGGGAGGGGACACTTGTGCAGGTGCAATGTCATGAAACCTTTGGGCCATGTGCAGTCCCCCAGGAAGTTAGGTTGCCACACACCTCCAAGGTGCAGGTCAGAGACCCTTCCGATGCAGGGGAAAGGAAGTTCCCCAGGCGGGGATCGAACCTGGGGCCTTTCACTCAGCAAGCTGAGATGTTACCATCTTGGCCACCACACCTCCCCACTGTTCAAACAATTAGATGACATATAGTGGTCAGAGACGGTGGGCTCCATGTCAATGGAGGCGAGACATGCGCTGGTCATAAGCACCCTGGTGGGCTTTGTCCGCATGGTGACTTATCACCAACATGCATGTAGTACTACTTTCCCCCTAAGCATGGCAGTAGTGTGCAGAGGGACAGCCTATAGCCAACTGGTAGGGGTTTATCATACATACTACTTACAAGTGGGGTGAGTTGGCCAAGCAGTGTTGCCAAAATTTGGCAACGGGTTTATTACTAGTACAAGTATACAGGGTATTTGTTACTGGTCCAGCCAACGGCCGTAAGTTGGTAAGTGTATTCCTTGCGCCAAAAAAAGTCGAAAATGTAGGGGGGGGATAAATGTCCAGGGAGCAACCATTAACATGACCTTGACCATGGTTGCTGAAGGAGCAGGATATGAGCGTGAAAATCGCAACTGTTGCGATTTGCAAGGTCACCTCTTTCACATAAGTGATTATCATCATTCATCTCCTGCAACTTCAGCAACCACCGGCCAATGCTTCTGGTCATGTAGGGCCTACCTCATTAACGGTTGGTCCCTCAACATTTCTGCCCCCTACATTTTCGACTTGTTTTGGCCCATGGAATACGCTGACGGCCATTGGGTGGACTAGTTAGAAACACCCTGTATAATAAAGGGCATCTGTTACGGAGGGACACAATATTTCCGGGTGTTTGCAATTGCAAACACTATGCCCCAAAGGGTTAATACGAGTTGCCTGATATAAATGTACTATGCCATGTGCCATGGTACACGACTGGACATAATTGGAAATTTTCCGATGTGGGCGGCAAGAGTGGATATCATCACTTGCACTTCTCACGGCGTAAAAGTTCCAAGGGACTGCTATTATGTCCAGCTGTGTACCATTAAGTTCCAAAAATATGTCACAGTGCATAATTGAATTAGTTTACATTATCAGTACAATAATGGTTTTCTGAATTCTGGGCCTGGGAAAATTGAATCACTTTTTATAAGAAGGGAACAAGTCCAATAACCTTAAGTTGGACTTGTTCCCTTCTTATAAAAAGTGATTCAATTGTGTTCTGCACCATTTCCATGTCACAAACACAAAAACATGGCTTGTGATTGCTGTCTTCTTAGTTCAGAGACTTTAATTCATTTAGAAATCATACACAACAGTATAGGGCAGGCATGTTCAAGTCAACATGCAATCTTAATCAAGTCTTGCAGTTTATTTTAGCACATATGGGAATAATAGCAGAGTATCCCAACCCCAGATTTTTTTTTTTTCTTCTTTTTTTTGCTCCCACGTCCTCATGATATGTAAACAGGTAATTCGAGTACAAGTTTTGGAAAACCATTTCCCCAATTCCAAACTGCTAAACCTGTTTTTGCAATCACATGTAAACGAAATCACTTAGAAAATGTATATGGAATGACAACTGACAAATTGAATTATCTTCACACTAACTCAATGCTGCTCAAGTCGACAGTTACTATTCATTCCAGCAATCAGTTTAAATATCGGTGAGTGAAAGTAGTCCTGATTGTTGCTTCTCTTTAAACTACGAGGGCCTTTCAATAAAGAATGATCATGATTTTTTAAATGAGAATGTATAGGTTTATTACAGTATCATGGTTATATATTCAAGTACTCCTGGTCGAAGATGGATGTGCACGATTATGCTCAGAAGGCTACTGCGTATCATGGGGGTGTGGTGGCAGCACAATCGCCGCCACATTTGAAGTCGCCTCCTGTGTCATGGCGTCATGCAGTATGCTGTGCTGAAATTCTGCTTTCACCTCATGAAGACAGCCAGTGAGTCCTACTCCACGCTGACTTAGGAGTATCGAGATGTTCTGCCTGACAATACGGCACTCTGTTGGTTTAAGATGTTCATGGAGGGTTCTGAATCCACCTGCAAACAGGGCAGACTTCTGCACATAGGTATGCACATCCATCTTCAACAGGAGTACTTGAATATATCACCATCATGATAGTATTTCCTATGCATTCTCATTGAAAAAAATCATGATCCTTCTTCATTGAAAGCCCCCAGTAGTTTCTGGAATAAATAATTTTCACCTTCTTAATTCCATCTTAACATTTTCACCTACTGTACCTCCTCTTGATACATGAACGTGAGGGTATAAGAGAACTTAAGGTCGTCATAAAATATTGAATCGCCAAATAGAGCAAGGGCCCATGTCCACCTTGTTTCAACCTGGACATGGGCCCTTGTTCCGTTGGGTGATTCAATTAAAATTACAGCACATTTCATACAGGTGAACTAAATGTGCAGCCTGAATTATACAGGGTGAAGGGACACTCGCAGACAATCGCCAGGTAAACTGATAGTACTCGCAAAACTAATATAGGGATGTGCAATTAGTTTTGGCCGCCGTTGAGTAGTTAATGTGTACGGTGCCTTCAAAGTTTCATGACGTCACATCCGCTCCACCTGTTTCAAAAAACAAATTCAGCTTGAGGACGTCCGACTAATCCGGCCTTGGTCCCCTAACTCATCGTCCATGAGCAATAGGTGATCAAATCCCGCCAGAGGAAGAATCCAGGTGTGACACCCATGCACTTCGTAATTTTTGCCTCATATTCCACCATCCGGCCCTCTACACTTAAGGGCGCCGTATGCATGAACTACACAATGGATCCAAAAACGAATTGCACATCCTTATATTAGTGTTGCTAGTACTATCAGTCTACCTGGCAATTGTCCGCGAGTTTCCCTTCACCCTGTACGTACAACACTATGTGGTACAATGAAACAAATCATAGAGCAGAAACACATCATTATCCTGCAAGAGCTGGTAACAGCATGGAATCTGGCAGTCAACAACCCTGGTCTTCAACACAATTTTGGCTCAGTGTAAAAACCGTCAGATCGAGATTCACAGAAAGGGTTCCCAAGACAATAACAGTGTTAATGAAATAAGTGCGCATATTTTGAGGAATGATAGAGGGGACCGACACAAATATTCTTCACCTAGGATGCTAGGAACCCGTGTCCGGAAACACCATCTAGAGGGGTTCATAGACAAGGAACGGGTCGCTCAGATGCATTTCTGGACACGGGTTCCTATATGAAATATGTTTGTTATGGTTCCCTCTATTACCCCTAGAAGTTAGTAAGTCCTCTTGCCTAAGTGCCTGACACGTCTGATCCAACCTGTTCCTTGTCTACTGACACCCTCTAGATGGTGTTTCCGGACACAGGTTCCTAGGTGAAAAATATTTGTCTCGGTCCTCTCTATCATTCCTCAAAAAGCACTCACCTATTTCATTAACATGGTGTATATGGGAATCAGGGTAATGTGATTCCAGATACAACATTGAAATAACAGCCTGTCATGTGTGATGTAAGGATTACAATGAAAAATAAGTATTTTTAAATGTTCAGAAAATAACACTTGAGTATTTACTGAAGTAGGTGACCACTAGCCTGCATATTGCTGTGCCAATTACAGGGTGTCCCTTACTAGTCGCCCTTCTGTCCGGCAGTGCACTAATTGGCCCAAAACAAGTCGTAAATGTAGGGAGGAGAAATGTCGAGGCAGTAACGGTAATGAGATAAAGGCAACCCACCTGCCGGCTTTTGTGCGGCAGGAGCGGCAATGGCTTTAGCAAGGTCGTCTCGTGCTCAGGGCGCAATGTCGGGTTCATATCCTGCCCCCTAGGCAACCCCTACACGTGACGGAGTCGAACCGATTGCCGCTCCTCCCGTACAAAAGCCGGTGGGTGGGTGGCTGCGATTGTCTTAGGGGCGAACTCATCTTGATCATCGTTTATCTTGTTACCGGTTACTGCCTCGTCATTTCTCCTCCCTACATTTACGACTTGTTTGGGGCCAATGAGTGCACTGCCGGATGGAAGGGCGACTAGTATAGTATGCAAATCTGTCATGGAGTGTGAAGGAATTTGCACAATGCTATATAAGTAAAATAATAAAATTAGTGTATTATTAATTTGTACAATTCTGTCAAGATAACGAACCACATTGTTACAGCAACATTCTCTTGTTTCATTTAATTTTAATTATCCTAATCTATCAACCTCGCTTTACAATTTCAGGGTGACTGTGTTGCAGCAACAGGCTGTACTACGTTTTATACAAAATTGAGGAGGTAGGGTCATATTTGCAGGTCAATCTGTCACTGAATTGCTCAAGGCAATCCATGGTGTGTTGCTGTTTATTGCAAGTTAAAAGCATAAAACTGTGTACTTAATAAAACAGCAAATGATAAGAAGTCAGCTTAATTCTTGCTAGTCTTCTGTCCACCAACAAAATAATATACCGGTATGTGATAATGCAGGAGAGATGGAGTGGCGCTGCGGTAACATACGCACCCACGGATGTTAAGGTCCCGGGTTCGATCCCAGCCCAGGGACACCACCTTCATCTCGTGCAGAGTTGGGCCATCTCTGGCTTCGTCTCGGGTGGAATCTCCGCTAGACTAATCCACCCGGGGGAGTTCACAAAATGACCAAGCAACGACATTGCACTTGCACTTTGCACATCCCCTCCNGATTTTCAGAAAGATTTAGTGGTGAAATGGTGGTATTCCCCCCCCCCCCCCCCAGAGGGCCTCTGGCCCTATCACGGGGTACACTTAAAAATATATTAAAATGTGATACATAATGTAGTAATAATTTGGGCCGAAAAGCACCGCATTTCCATTGTGCTGGTTCTACACATTGTGATACATGGGGTGTTAAATCACTAGACCTAATTTCTTAGCTCTTTTGCTGAATAATTTTTATCTAAGTCCTCTCAAAGTTACTGCTATAATTTCTTGACTCCTTATTGGTCTCTGACCTGATCTCTGACTGACAGAATTTCTGCATGAGTTTGATGTTGATTCCCCATGCAAGTAGACATGATTGACTGGGCCAGGGTATATTCCTGTTTTCCTGTAAATTCATAACAAGATTTTGAATTTTTAAATAGGTGGAGTAATAAATTGATAATGGGCATAGAAAAGCCAACGAGTTTCTGGAAAAGTTCAAGAGTTTGCATAAAAAAATATTGTCACTTAAAAAAAA
>KZ538822.1:14914-32020 GCA_000934665.2 Catajapyx aquilonaris | reverse complement strand
GCGGTGGGGGGGGGGGGGGGGGCGCAACCGCATCAACACTTTGCCTGGAAGATATTTGACACACGATGTGCGATAGTAATTGAATGGTTCATTTATTTGTCGGTTTTTGTTGGAGGGGGACGTTTGATGTCCGTCCGTCCGTGGACAGGTATCAGGGCCTAAACCGGAAGAGATAGGGACAAACGGTTTTCGGATTCGGATTCAGCGGACCCAAAATAGGTTTTATGGTCAACTTTCGGTATATCCGCCAGGGTTAAATCTACATGCTTTAGAAATTATTTTCCTTAGCAGGTTACATGGTAATGGGAAATGAGACTGACAACATTCTATGTCGTTGTTGTCCAATTATAGAATTTCCTAGGCAATGAGAAAGTCTACTCGAATCGCACTCGCGTGATTGGCACATTTTGGGTAAAATTTTCGTCCCACTAGTTACTGCTAACTTAGCAGTACCAGTACTGGCCTTGCTAAGTTAGCAGCAATAACTAGCAGTGGGACGAAAATTTCACTCTGATTTCACTCCTTGTTTTAAACATATTTTTAACATTACTATAAGTAAAGAACTAACATAATAGCTAATAATCTTACAGTACGAGTGTCCTATACATTATAGGACGCTGTACGGGGTGTTCCAAGTTCGTGGGCCACTTTTCTGTTCACTAATATTGCCCGAAGTGGTTATTTGTTTGCAGCTTGTTGTGCTCCTAATCAGTTGCCCCATTACTCCATATAGCAGTTGCTATAGAATGATTAGGGGCACAACAAGCTACAAAAAATAACCACGTCGGGCAATATTAGTGAAAATAAAAGTGACCCACGAACTTGGAACACCCTGTATATTTGGTTTGACAAAAGCTGTGCTGATGCATATAGACTTGTCTGCAAAACTTTCTCACGAGTACAGTACAGGAAAAACTGTGCACTACAGTACTGTTAAGCTCTTCTGGTTTATACCCACTGTAAATAGAAATGTCAAGCGTCTGTCGCATTACTTGAGTTGCAAAACCATAGTACTGTACATGAGGATGGAACTTGCCCTTTTGAAATGACCACAAGGGACGCTCTGGCGGGTCGTTACAGGAGCAGACTTTTCAGAGCTGCAGTTAGTTGAAACGAGATGAATCAGTACTATTTACGCCCTTGTGGACAGTAGTTTTACAGCAACTCCTGAGATGAGAAGGAATCCCAGCGATGCCCAAGGGACCTCTTCTTTGGAGGCAGACCAAGAGATCACGTCAGCCATTTTTGATCAAACCATGCCGATTTTTCAATTAAAAATCGACACGTCTTTTGTCCCATCTGAAATCCAGGGTGTTAAAGGTTTGTAAAGAATGAAAAGGACCACTTGACGCAGTCAGGAGGCCATTTCTGTTTCGGCTTTTATAGGGCCAGTTCTAGCCTGCAGTTACAATTCCGGGGTTAAATGCAAGCCACTCTTGTTAGGAGGTAGCGCCGGATCGTTACCTGGGAAACGAGTTGCCATTCCGGAACTGTCCGTTGAAAGTGATGAACGTACTTTTGCGGGCGAAAATTCCTTGTTTCTTAATGCCCTACGCTTACACACAAAGAATTATACAGTAGGAGGTAACATGGTTGCAAAAAAAGAGGTTTTTCCGACGGTGGTCATGGCAACAGACAGCATGGAAAAGAATCCGTGGATTTTCGACCCATTTGGCTACCCCCATGGTCTTTGATGGCTGCTGGACCGATGTTGCCACTTTCCGGGAACAGATCCGGAGGGGTGTAGATGAGAAGGGCAGGAAACCACATGGCAGCTCTGTCCAATTGCATCTCCGTGTCTGGGGCTAAAACGAGGGTGAAGTTTCCCCAGGACTCTTTTTTGGGGGGTGGTATCTTGTGTCCAACAACCAGATGGCCCTCCCAGGGGTCACTTTTGCGGGGTTGCAGGGACCTTTCACCCCATAGTGCGGAGGAAGACAGTGGAGACAATGCTAGACATTTTTGGGGGGTGGACAATGGTTCATAATTCATTGGGCGTCAAATTTTGAACCGGGATGCACATTGGAGATGGCATGTGTTTTGGTGCAAATATTTGTGATGAATAGTCTATCGAGGGGGGGTGGATTTGTCGATTATACCGTATTATTCGGATCAACGGTTTGATAAATAGCTGTTGGACTCAGATGGGCACGAAATATCGAAAATTGGACAGCTTTATAGCAAAATCGTATCTGCTTGTCGAAATCTTCCATAGGGCGTGGTTTTGTCACAAAAATTAGTACGCACTATGCGGCGAATAGGAGAATACTCCTCGAGCACAGTGCTGGACATTAATTCCGTCATACTACTAGCGACATTTTCCGATGCGTCAGACGTGCAAATCGAAGTGATAGAGTGCGAGCCGTGCGAGTAAGAAATGGCAGCCTTTGGGTGACGTCACTGGCTGGGGGACAAGCCTTTTCTCCATTGCCCTCAGCCGGTGACGTCACTTAAGGCCTACCTCTTCTTACTCGCACGGCTCACACTTCTGCCGCATCAGTAGCAAGCAGTACGACGCGATTAATGTCCAACACTGTACCAGGATTCGTGTATGTCGAGAGTACCCGAATCCAGAATTATTGAATGGAATATTGACCTGTGGTTTGCACGTCGTGTTTGAACCAAATTGAAGCAGAACTTTTGCCCTCAACTGTCATGTCAGTCGAAAAAGAACTGCATTTGCCAATCGGCTAACCCTTTAGGGCGGGATCAGTGTTGGAAATACTACGCTTCCGCGAAAATCTATAAGAGTGTCGTCACAGAATGTGTACTATAACTTTGCAGATTATTTTAGGTGGGGACCAATATTTTCCAACTTCATGGGTGTGTCATTGACACTAACTTACTCTTCCGATCAACCCAGTTTTCTGGAGAAGAGATCCGGTTTTCTGTGGCACTGATTTTCGCGTGTGGGGGAAGGAAGAAAAGCGTCCACTTTTCGCACAATGCCCAGTCGCTGTAAATCTCTAATGCGCCCTTTGGAGTTCGGACAAGCGACTAGAATTTCCCCGGATTCAGGGAAGGGCTGTTCTTTGTCAGCTGTCTGAGTCCTGGAAATGGTAAGGAGAGTCAGATAGTGAGGTAGAAAATACTGGGGGAATAAGGGAAATGGAAAAGGATATTGCGTGACCCAAGGTCATCTCTTGCTAGAATCTTGAGTTTTATAAGGCTCAGTATCTTGAAAAAAAGGGGAACTTTTTAAGGGATCACCTGCCCCTCTGCATGATGGGCTGGAACATGATCTACTTTCATAAATCTGGAGGTTGGCTGCTCGTAACCATTTCTCCGTGTCGGTGACTATTGTTGGGGGTGTCCGAGCTCATGTGGTGCGTGGGTTATTTGGTCGGATATACAGGCCACGAATGGCACGGTCGTGAGAAATAAATGCTATTGGGTGATGAATTTAGAGCGGGGTTAAACTGGAGGAGTTGAAGGTAGGGGGATGAAGACATTTCCACTGCAATGTGCCTCAAGTCACGATGTTGATAGCGGGTATGGGCTATAAAGTTACGTAACCTAATCACGCGGAGTTGGCATGTCCACTAAACATTAGTGAGTGTCGCATATTTCTGTAACGTGTTATTTATCACATCTATAATACTAAAACCATTCGTTGTATGACCGAGGCTTCTGATTGGCCAGCCCTATATTGTTTGCGCGACGCTTCCGATTCCCTTTCTGCGCCTGCGCAATGGGGAGACAGCGCCTCTGGTGGATGGAACTAGTCTTTAAAATTTTTCCTATTAAATGGGTCGCTGGTGTTCAACTTTAGGGTACTCTATCTAGAGACTGACCTGTTCTGTCCGTGTTTCAGCGCCACCAATGAATGGTGAGTAAGCTTCGTCAACAAGTAGGCTACCCTTAATTAGGCGAGTCTGAAATCTGATGTGTATTTACAGCCTGTTCAGTGAAACATATAGGTATGGCTTTCATGGGAGCAATGTTCGCAGTTAGATTCGGTTTTAGGTGTTGTTGCCGAGCGATGAAAGGAAACTGGAAGTGTATTATTTTCTAGGGAAAGTTCAGAAGGATATAGTCCGAATAAACAAGGCTGTAAAAGAGTTTCCTATTAAAATGACTCCCCAAAAAGTTCAGGTCCCTGGAAATGAAAAATTTGCGACTCTCGTCTCCTCAATAAGGCGAAATGAAATTCGCGACAGTTATATGCGGCCAGGGCCTAAATTGGGCATGCAAAAAATGGCAGAAGAAAGGGCGAAATTGCTAATAACGGAACTTGAAAAGAGGGTTAAATTAGTTTCGTCTCATTTTCTTCACTCCGGAAACGCCCTGTGAAGCGTTCTCATATTACAGGGAGAGTGGGAGAAAGAGAGTTTTTAACATTGGAGGACTAATTTAGCAGGACCCTATGTTCTGCAGGATGTACGTCACATGACTGGTCAGAAATAGTGGATGGGAATATGACAATAACAGTTTCTGCCCATTTCTAGTGATATAAAATGTGTTTAGCCCAGGAATAATACTGAAATGACAAACATTGTTATAGTTACATTGTTGATATTGTGACAGTCCTTGTTGTCAATTGTGACTTTAAAATTTTACGGCTGAATTTGTTTAGGGAATGTTGTATGCAAAGTTTACCGGTATGTTGAATGAAAAGTAAATTGTCGTGAACTGTCAAGTCACACCTCTTTGTAAACAACTTTTAACTGATTCAAGCCACGGTCATTAACATTTTGTCATCAATTATAGCGCTTACCATTAGGTACTGTACTTGTAGTAATACACATGAATTTTCCTCTTCATTATTGACGCGTGCTTGTTAATTACTACAAAATGTGAGGTACAGTGACTGCGATGGAAGTGCAGCGTCTGAAGTGACAGCAGTCAGTTTGCACTTTTTCCAACAATAAGTTATGAAATATAGTATGTTGAAATAAAAAATGAAATTGCACATCACTGCATAGGTAGACTATACATTGAGAAGCAGTGGCAGCCATAATTTGCGCTCCATTTCAAGTTATGCAAAGTAGAGCTCATCCAACGCTCGCCAACCACATCATGCTAAATTGTTAATTTGCACTTTACTTATTTATAAGTAAAACAGTCCTATACTGCGCACCAAATAACTCGAACTGTAGCCATTTAGTCTTGAAGTGGTATTTGAGGTTCTTATGATGAAACTGCATACATAATGATGGTGACCTAATGCCACAGTTCTCTATAGGGAGGTAGGGGAAATAGTTATGAAATGTGTCTAATGTGAATTGGTTGCTGGACCGCGAGTGATCATCACTTTGCATATGCGAATGCTACTGAAATGTACTACAAACATGCATTATTAATCGGCGCAATATTTGTTCGCCAAATCACCATCAGCTTAAAAAATTGCAACAACCACTCCCTGGAAGATACGAATTTTCCCTGCTACATGGCAAAATCCAAATATATAATTCCAACATTTCGCTTGGCTAAATCGCCAAGCGTTATTGTATGACAGTTGGAAGGCGTATTAAGGCTATGAAAAATTGTGCCCATTCCCCCTTCCCCATCTCAAAAAGAAGGTAGGCGAGAGACGGAGATGGGGAGGGAGGGTTGGAGGAGAAAAGGACTGTCTCGTGCCTCCCCCACCCTTCATCCTCCCAAAAAAAAGTGAGAGCACAATTCATCTTCAAATGGAAAAGTTGTCCTTAAGTACAAGGCGACACGTGCCGTACTGCTATTACTTACCTCCAAATAATTCATAGGCCATATTTACATCCTGCACATATCCCCCTGTAATTATCTTACGTGGGCAATATGGAAACTGGAACTAATTTGTGCCGCACCATTCCAGCTGAGTTACAGAACGAAGAAAGCGCTATCTCAATCTGTAGGAAGCTCCATTCGGATGCGAATGGTGCATCCGAGTGGAGGGGAAGCTACTGGTGGAGTATCATCCCATTGGGATTCTGGGAGCGTGTAGTAATTATATGCAGGGGAGAGATGGGAAGGGAGGGTAAGGGCCTTCAGGGAGGGGCCCCTGAGGTGCCTGGCACTATCCAGTTGGTTCGTGGACAGCATCTTCAAACGTGATGTCGAGGACGGATTTTTGAGGATTGTGTCAATCGAAATGTGAAAGGTTGTCTGGAGGGACGCATACCTGCCAGGATGTTTCATCCTGGCATGATGCAACCCAACACGCTTTGCATTTCTCCCTACGATGCTGTGGAGACCTACATAACCCGTCGCATATACTCCTCACAGAACGTTGTGAGAATCGTTATGGAACATCCTGTATATACTGCAACTGGATGTTATCAGTGTCTGCGGCTGTTGCAAAATTCAACAGTAATGACAAGGTTAGCGGATGTACTGTACAATCGCGATTTTTGTCTCTTTGACCACTGATACGTTGTAGATACAGTTACCTGCGTGACTGTTGCGATTCGGTTCTTATTGCAACATCGTGATATGCAAGGGCATTTCGATTTTTCCTGTCCGTATGTCACCCACCTGCGCGGATAGTTAATTTTCCAGCAAGGCCTCTCGGAACCCCTCCCCCGTCGTGTGCTCGTGCCATAACAATAGTAATTGTATAATTACAAAGGGATTTGGGGGATAATAAAGGGAAAGGCTGATAATCACACGAAACAGAGATAAGCTCCTCCTGGCTCTCCTCTTTACACCAGGACTTGCAGATATCTAACATTCACCAGCAGCGCAGCAGTGTGGTCATAATTGTCACTGGAGATATCTCTCTTTCTGCGTAAGCCCCATCCATCACCCTAGGTGTCATAATGACCCTGCACGAGGTCATTAAAACCCCTTCCGCCGCTGATATAACCTGGGATTCCTCTTTCGCTTTTATGACCAATCCGACTAATTCGCATCGTCCCCCAAAATGATGGCAACTCCCGCCGGGGTGGGATTAAGGGAGATTTTGGCCTCATTAGCGTCACGACCGAGGTCTCAAAAGGTGACCTAAGCCTATTTGGACCAGGTGTCTCGAAAGTAATTGAACTTTCCAGTCGACATTGCGAATTACACGCAGATTTTTATATTTGAGGTGTTTCATACAAGAATGCACTTAACGGTGGATTTAATTAAAAAATCATATTCTGAGAGCACCCGGATGTTTAAAAAAGCTGAATTTTAATGCAAAATCGCATGAATTCGCCAGTATATTTTATTTCAGATTTTATTCTGCCTCCGGGATTCGACGCAAATGTGCGTGCTTGTGCATATTCATGCACTGGCGCACTCGTATCTTTTGAATTTTTTGGGGGGAAACCAAGTAACCATGTGTTACAGTTAAAGGGATTGGACCATGCAAAGTTTTAAAAAGCACGGCGATTCAGTAATAATTTGTTGCAAATCTGGCTGAGTTACGGTTCACTTATGGTTGTGCAATTGTCAAGTCCTATTTACCTCATGTCCTGTAAAGTTACTGATGTATTGATGTGGACTTGTCCGCTTTTCTTGCTCTAGTTAACCGATTCTTCAGCTTCTTTGGCACACTGGAGGTAATGCCATAGACTGGAATTTTTATATGATGACACCTGGAAATATACAAAATTGTCACCACGAGCTGGTGGCCATTTTCTGCCCGTAATTTGATAATTAATATGCAGTTAATTAATATATTGTTACAGTAAATATTTATACGACTAACTGAACAAGTCCGCTGAATTGTGACTGGCAACATATTATGCTGTTGAAATAATAATAGTGGAACTGTAGCCATATTCAAATTGACAAATTACATAAGTAATTGTTCCAACATGCAATAACGCTTTAAAACTTTGCATTTGTTGGTATATCTGTAGAATTTGCAAACATACGATTGTTGTTCGGTACTTTGTCAGTTTTTTTTTTTTTTTGGGGGGGGGGGGTCCCCTCCACCTCCTGGTATCAATTGAGTCCGAGTTGGGAATCGTGAGGTACTTTCAGTTTGGCACAAAAAAAGGGCAATAGAGGATAGAGAGGCATAGAAGGGGGTACTTCCACGAGCCTGATTACATAATCCGAGATGCGGGAGGTCAAATGCAGTGCACGACCCCGAAGGGAAGATACGGTGGCCCCGGATGATTGCGGGAGGGTGAAGCCGACGGGGATCATTCACGTTTCCCCGGAGCTGCAAGCAAGCAAGATTGCCTGTGCACGACTTGCATACCACGCAGTTTTGGTCTGGGACGGTGGGGGGGGGACACTAATGGTGGAGGGTACCAGGGACAGACATGCAGGGGCCATTACCATGCACGAGCCAGGTGTACAGAGAAGGCCAAATTGCGCAGTATTACTTTTCATTAGTCCGACGTTGACGTGTCATACTGAAAGTACATGCAAAAATATAATAAATATAGTGTGGTGTCACAGGTGTGGGATGGGTGGGAAGGATTAAAAGGGATCGATAGGGGGTTAATGAGAACGATCCGGAATTTGTAGCAAGTACGGCCTGTAGATTACGTATACTGTAAAGAATATTGATTGTATATGCTGCAGCACGATCCGGGTCAGTAAATGCAATATTAATAGAATAATTCGTCAACATATGCCACACAGGTTCCATTAAGCGTCCTGCCAAATTATTAAAGGTTCGTAAGTGTCTGATCGATGTTTAAATTTTTTTTAAATGTTTAATATTATAAAAGTGCTTTTCAACGCGAGGGAGAAAGATGTTATCTTTTTTGTTCCGGTTGTTGCAATACCTAGACTATATACCGCTCGAAACTGATGTTTTGTCCGACTTGATGGAGACCTCTTGCAATATTAACAGCGAATTGTGAGGGGGTCTGTTCAAAGCAAACAGTTTAAATGGTCATCGATTTTTATGAATGACAAGTATAAATGAAAAAGTAGCTGAAGGGAGGCCATTGTGGATGCATACAAAGCCACACATTCGTAAAACCTTGAGATGTGAATCATTTCTATAGGTTCTTCTGAGTTGTCCTCTCATCTCCTATCCAAAAGGTGAAAAATCTCCTGTACACAGGGTTCGGAAATTTAACCTACCTTCGCTTTGGGAAATGATAGATGGGTTCTAGGCGATCACTTTGAGTATATGCAACATGGGTCTCAGACGACGCATAGTTACCGAGATAATGTGCTTCAAACACAAGGTATAAAATATCATGGCACGTATGCGTCCCTCCATGCGACCTTAGATTTTTCATTTAAATTTAAGGTGTCACCATGTAATTTAATTTAAATTTACGATCCTGTTAGGTGTAGCAGGGAATGGCCTACGCCATGGAAGTGTCGTAAGCAGTATTCGAAACCTATAAGCACTTCTAATTAAATGCTAATTATCTCGGTAACTAAGTATGTTGCATACTGTATACTCAAAGTGATCGCCTAGAATCCCTCTATCATTTCCCAAAGCGACAGTAGGTTCCGAACCCTGCATGTAGACATCTAGCAAATAAACATGTGCCCTTGACGTCAACCCAAATATATCCTGGGAAGTAGACTTCCCGCTGCGCTGTACTGAAAAGACAAGTTGGTTGCCCCGAGCATTTAGGATAATTCACACCTTTCATTACAGCCCACTTATTTTATGTCGATTAATATTTTAGTGCTATTAGTCGCTTCTCTGGTCGCTCTATATTGGTAGTTACACTGTAAGGGAAGCCCAATTTGCATAATGAACGAGTGCGGGTTCATGGCGTGAATTATTTATCATCACCTGCTTTTGTGATTGTTTACTATAGCCTATCTGAATATTAGTAAACATTCCGCATGAAGTGACCTTTTGCACCTAGTCTCGACACCATGTTGATCACATTTTGCGTCATTAACTGATGACCAAATTCAACCGGGCAGAGGCTGTCAACCCCTGATCGAAACACCACGAGACTGCTACCAAAATAAGCCGTGATAATGACCCCTTCTGGCCTTCTACCTCCGGGAAAGTGGCGGCCATCGTCGCCAAGGACTGGCCATTGGCTTCCGCCCGAGAGCCTGACTTGAAGGCGTGCAGAGACCGCCACGCATTTGAATGATGTAGCAGCAGCCCAACCCCTTGCGGCTTCTCGGCCCCGCTCGGCCCACCTGAAAATAACCCATGGCCTGTCCTTTGGCGTGCCCCTCAAGTCTGCCCCATGCCCTTTGCTCTTTCTTCCAACCTCAGTGGCTCTAGTTTACCCCTTGGTAACAACTTGTCCGTGTCATTACAGTGTGGTGAGAGCCGTATATGAGGGCACGGAAGCAAGGGTTTCTGAGGGCCGGAGAGTGTAGCCATGGTCACCGAATTTGTCACATTAATTATTTAGACGTAACGGCCTACTTTCAGAATGTGTACCTACCAGTGACCAGGTTCTGGGCAACTGTTTCTGCCCAAATTGTCCGGACTGGCCTTTGGTGGATCCTTATAGAAAAGTTTTCCGCGAAGTGTCGATGTAGTCATGTTTGTATCGAAATTTTCTCCCACGATTTATTGATATATATCGATATTCGTGGGCGTATCGACATTTTCTTCCGAGAATGTATAGGATGTATCGATATTCGTGGGCGTATAGAAATTTCATTTCGAGATATATCGATATTGTCATTTTGTCGTATCGACATTTTCTTCCGCGATGTATCGATATATCGATAGTCATGGTTGTATCGAAATTTCATTTCGTGATATATCGATTGTCATTTTGTCGTATCGACATTTTCCCGCGATGTATCGATATATCGATATTTGTGGGTGTAAAGGAATGTCATTTCGCGATATATCGATATTAATGGTCGTATCGACATTTTTCTTCCGGGATATATCGATATATCGCGAGATTTCTGCACGCCTGCAAATATCAATATGTCGATGCATCGCTGTAAAAAAATTTGATACGATCACGACTATTGATCTATCGCGAAAAGAAATTGCTATACACCCTTATCGATATGTCGATAATCATGGGTGACAAATTGTGTCCCCGCGATTGGATCAGTGTGACGTCCGGCCCGAAATGCAACGAAAACGACGGGCCTGTGTGAACCCAGCTGCACAATTGGACATATCAAAAAAGACAAAATGAGCAGGGTAGGCTGCGAGAGCAATCTGCTCCAAATCTTGGGATTGGGAGTCGGTGTGGGGTCGTTGTCAGTGACGTAGAGCCGGGTCCGCTGAGGGGATTAGCTATGGTGGGCAGTGTCCGGTTGCAGATAAGGCCCTGTTAATGAGCCGTCCGGATTAGCCGGGCCGCCGTTTCTACAAGCTGTCGCACTGGTGCTTTGCAGCGCCCCGATAACAATGGACGGTGGAGGAAAAGGTGCTACTGGAATTCGTTTCTGGGCATAATGCAGATGGCAAACGCAATGCAAACACGAAGTCCTCTGGGGCGTTAATGGAGAAGGAAGTGTCTTCCGGTTGTGGGCACGTGGAGGCTGTCTGGACAACTGCGACGGTTTTGCACGGAGTTGGACAAGTCCGGGGAAAGTAAGCGTTGCTGAAACTGTGTTCCAGGACCGGGCTTTGCTAAACCCTGTTTTTCCGCCGGAGTTGCTAAATATTTACAACAAAAAAACTACGCTTCTATTCACGCTTAGTGGGATTCATTCTGGCTTGATATTGTAAATGCGATGCGGGTAGTTTGTCCTAGTTTTACACACCGATTACTTTTTTATTGCAAGCGAAAAGTTGATAATTAGGCAAAAAATTATATTTCAAACATTATGCGTCCCTTAATTATGCGCTGAATTGTTCACATTAGGCTAACATTAAAAAATCCCCTCCAGTGTTTATAAGCATGGAGATCGTAACTAAATATTTGCAAAAAACTGCGCTTGTATTCATGCTTAGCTGGATATGTTCGAGCCTGATATTGTAGGAAAAATTTCGATAGTTTGACCTAATTTCATGGGCCCATAAACATTTTTGGGACAATTTTTTTTCGTAAATATCTGGCAATTTCTTCAGCTATTTCTTTAAAAAAAATTAAGTTCACTTCGATTTCAAAAGATTATGCCTTCTGTCTTATTCATTCAGAGTGAAATTGTTATTTTGTCTGGGCAAATAGTCTACTATTGTCTATTGCAGACGAAAGTAGCGTTTGTTATGCAGCAGTACTGTACATAGCAAAATGCTTAACTGCATAGTCCTTTTGCTGCTCCTAAACTTCTCACAATGTTCCTCCTATCCTCAGTCTTTTATGTGGCGCACAGAGACTAGAACATTGTTTCAGGATTTTGGCACACGTCTAAGTGCATTGTATTGTACATTTTCGTGTAGTCCCCCCTACCAGCAATCTATTTCCCCGGTACAAAGTTTGTTACTTGTCCATCCGGGACAGAGTTGGGGGGATCTGGACCACTAAAGCACAAAGGGGACTCATCAGGCGGAAGGATGTCCTTTTGTGACACCAAACCACCTTTCAAAGAGGGCCAGCAGAGGGGGGGTCCAATGGCGGCTCACTTGCCTTTTGCAAACTCCGGCAGTCCTCATTCCGAAATTGAATAAGAGGTAGAGAAGCATCCGGAGTTGCAGCTCAACTCGCTAACTCGATTTTCTCGGGCGCCAAACACAACTATGGCCACTGCTGCGCCACCTTCGGGCTGGAAGTCTCCAAATCCCCAAGTTTGTCAACGACATTTTGACAAAAGAGGCAGGAAGATCGTGAGATGTGAGAGCGACCCTCTTCTGAGCTGCTTCTCAATGGTAACATCTGGCGGCATGACTGCTGCTGTCAAAGGTGAAACAGTTTAGAAACGTTGCGTAACGTATCCGTCTGATGTCACTGATTCGCGTGGGTATCTATCCATTCATGTATTCCGTTGGAGCGAAATTCAGAGACGTTTCAATATATTGTTAGATATAAACGGCTTGTCTAACAAGGGTCGGTCGCCTTCGATTGGGTTGAAACTCGCATGAGGGGTCACTCATGTGCGATAGACACAGTGGTGAAAGTCCTAGATACCACTGTCCATCCGTTTCCGAGATATGAGCGACAGAAACATCCGAATTTTGGCCGCGCGTATACAGGTTTCGGGCGGGAAGGTGCTCATATGTCGGAAACGGCTGGACAGTGGCATCTAGGACTTTCACCACTGTGTCTATCGCTCATGAGTGACACGCATGAGTTTCAACCAAATCGGAGGCGACCGACCTTGGTTGTTCCCTTGTAAGTTAACTCTTCTGAATTCCATCATGCGAACTCCTATAGGAGTTCGCATGATGGCATACCGTGATGACCTGGTCCAATGGATGCCACATACCAAGAAGCGTGACCAGTTTTAGCCCCTGGAACGCGCGATATGAGGGAGTGACTGCATTTAGCGATAGTAGATGGCGCCGTTTGTCACTCGGAACTGGTGACACCTATCGGACGAGTTTTAATATTCGCGGTAGATGCTTCCCCTTATCAGGCCTGCAGACCCAGCGTGTGTAAAGGCCCGGCGCAGACCCCTGAATCATTCTGCAGGCCATTTTCCCCCGTAAATAAGAAAGCCACAGCACCTTGGCCTGTAATCGGAGGCTGGCGGAAGAGCTCCCCGTAGGCGCGCGGTCCTTTCCACCCGATAAGATTCATAATTCTCGCGGGGCCCAATGATGCATGTGAGCGCAGCAGCAGCTTGAAATTGGGGCCGCCGACTTGAGTGAAGAAGGGGATTATTACTCCCATCTGATTGCATAGCTAAAAACCGAGGCCTAACCTGGTTGTGGGGGGAACTCATAGAACATGGAGGTAATGGGGCGCATCTGAAATTTAAATTCGGATAGGCCGATGGTAAATGCTCATGGATGGGCTGATAGCGGCTAACATAAATATTCGGGGTGGGCTGAAACGTGAAGGGTCAAAAGGTGACAGGTCGACTTGAATCCAATGTTAGGGTGTTGTGGCAAATGATTGTACCGCGGTGATATTGTACCTGAGAGATACGGTAGTTGCAATATGCGACGAAATTGTACGACCAGTCAAGGCTCATTATGCGCGAAATGTCGCAACAAACTAATGATATGGCAATATTACCAGGAGTTCATAGTAACTGACAACTTGCTACTCCAGTTTATTAGCTCTGAAAATATTCCCTCGAGTTGCATGTCGGTTTGACATTAATAACTTTTGAAAGGAGCTTGAAATGAACGTCTTATAAGACGTACAGTATATCCTTGTAAAGTTGTAATGCGTCAAGATATCTTAGCTAATATGTCCTGTAAAAGTCGGATTTTATTACGTAATGGCCATCATTACGTCAGATTTTGAGATATAAGACTGTTGATTTTTATCTAAATCCTTTCAGTGAGCATGGTGACATTTATAATGCCTCGGATATGATCGTATCGATGCTTTTATTCCCGCAATTATGATCAAATCGATTCCGTAATTTATTGCTGACGTTTTGATCGCAATCAGTCTGTGTGTTTCCGACTTTCGACACATGTTGATGTCACGGCTAGAAGTCATTTCTGGTATAATTACGTATATACTGTATGTATACCAAGTGTGCGTGAGAAATTCCTCGATTCATTTAATCCTCTCATTAAAACTGATTGCAAGCATAATTTGAATCTGCTCGATGGTGCATGCTCGTTAGATGAGCGAAATGTTGAAATACCTCATTCGAAAGTTAGACAATGTATACTGACGTGAAGCTTGTTTCTGTACGACTAGTTTTCCCATCCATGTAACTGCAGTGAATATGATCGACATTTATTTTCCGGCGTTTTAGAACGAGGGAGAGGGAATTATTGTTCTCTGGAATTTAGCCATATTATACAGTGTAGCTCAGGTTAGCGGGGAATCCTTTTGAATCATTTACTCTCCGTAATTCATCTAATTAGTGCACAGTTACAGCCAATTATACAGAACAACGCACCTTAAACTTTTGGAATAGCTTGAGTTCAATTCGGGGATGAGTCTTAATAAGCCGTATAAATGAACAAGAGAGAAACTTTGCCAGTTTTGAGCAAATCAAAAAGTTTTTTTGGGGGCACTGAATGCCTCTGCAGACTGAATAGATTCTACGGATTTTCAGCTTCCTAAATTCCGTTTAAGTTTTATTGGCTTCCCATCACTTGCCGGTTTTTATTAAATGGGGCGTAAAATAAGGAAACTCCCAGCATTTATCCGACATTATTACCACGTCGGATCCTTCAAGTGGCTCAGCATCGCTCAATACTGTTGTTTGGACCAATAATATGTCTTCTGATGTGCAAGACACGTGAGATTAGTCGATGGGGAAAAGTACTCAGAGGACTGTTGTTTCTTCGAGATCTGAGGCAAACTAACAACAACAGCAAAAAAAGGAGAGTAGCTTGTTCTTGTTCGGAGCCATAATACGGGCTGTCCGTCTCTGTCACCGGATAGCGCAAGGTATTTCCTCTGCTTCCCTATTCTTAGGAAGAAGGAAGGAAAAAAAAACGAGAAGGAAAGGAGACAGGAAGTTTTTTGTCACTCAGGACAAAAGACAAGTTGTCGTCGTGTTTCATCCGATGATACAAAAGAAGGTGGGGGNGGGGGGGGGGGGCGTGTTGTCAGCAAGCGCGGCAAATTTGCGGTCCTTTGTTGCGAGCAGAGTTTGAGGGCGTGCTGAAGTTTGAGGTGGGATGGACGGGGTTAATAACGTAGCTAATGCGGTGTACTATGCGGTCAAATCAACTGAAGTTGTGTGGCAAGTTTGGGGTAAGTGTGCCCAATAGGGGAGAAGCGAGAGCCAAATCAAGCGGCCTAGTTTGGGTTAGGTACAGTGTATGGCAAGGTTGTCGCCTGTACTTTGCTGTGACTGGGACATTAATTCCGTCATACTGCTAGCGACATTTTCCGTTGCGGCAGACGTGCAAATCGAAGCCGTGCGAGTAAGAAATGGTAGCCCTTGGGTGACGTCACTGGCTCGGGACAAGCCTGTTCTCCATTGGTCCCCAGCCGGTGACGTCACTCAAGGGCTACCATTTCTTACTCGCAGGGCTTCGATTTGCACGTCTCCCGCATCGGAAAATCTCGCTAGCAGTATGATGCGATTAATGTCCAACACTGTACCACCAGCATAGCTCACGAGGTCTCGGGAGATTCCCAGCGAGAACTTACCCCTATAGAGATATTAGCAAAAATTGACATTAAAGTGGCATTCATTGCATGTCGAACCAATTTATATTTGTTATGTGGATAAATCTGGGTGAGTGTGGGTAAAAATTTTGGTCGGAATGATAGTAAAACCGGCAGCTGGAAAGGGATTGTGGACAAAACCACTCCCATGTGGACAACTACGGTCCAACCGGTCAAAGCCAGCACACCTGCATGCAACATACCGCAACAGGATAAAAGCGTCCACAGTGGGCAACACCAACATTAGAACACAACCGCTCAATTCTGGATATGACAACAAAGCGATAATAGGCATAATGGCGATATCGGACGATGATACCTGCACATTGCCAGCGGCCAGATTGTGATACTGATACTTGAATACATGTGCCTATTTATTATTCTTTGGGAGCACTTTGATGCGATACCTGGGGATTTGTGAAATTTTTATTAAAGTGTTTACGTATGCACTTTAATCACGTTCTGCTCTGATGATGCAGTGGTTTGGAAAGCACGTTTTAAAATTAGTTCCGAGGCAGGGTAGTGGCTTATAGGCTTCATAATTTGTCATCTGGAAAGTATTCTGCTCAAATGTTCAGTAATAATAATTTATTGTCATTGAGGTACATTATTAGGCTACATGTGACAAACCTGATCTCTTGTTGGTTGCTATGCCGATGTTATCTTCCGTGAAGTTTAACGATAGGATTAGGAGACCCTGTAACTATTGTGATGATGAAGCTAAATTAATTATATAGTCATGCTTAATTAAGCGATTTTTTAATATCGCGCGCCGAAAGGCACTGCATGCTGTACCTATCAAGCTCTTATTAATTATGAATTGCTCCAAAAGCATCCCTTTCTTCGGCCCCTGGTATACACCACAGCCACGCTGCGCTGTATTGTATGCTTGCCCCCCCGTTTTTCAAATATGAAACTGAAAATTTTGCTACCGGGATACACATTGTGTGGCGTTACTGGTTCCTGGCTCCTGGTCAAAGGATAGGGAGGGAAAGTGGGTGGAGAGAATAATATTGCAACCTGCATTGTACAGCAGGAATTCGGACTCCCCAGATCATAGTGGCTGGCATTGACGATACACTGGAAAACCTTTGTTGCAGAACATCGATCCGATGGAGTGGTTTTAGGGAAGGGGGGG
>JYFJ02003133.1:8758-46069 GCA_000934665.2 Catajapyx aquilonaris | reverse complement strand
GAGTGACTCATTGATTTGGTAGTTACCTTTGCAATAATTATGGCTATACAATGTTGGCATACCAGTGACATGGAGCATATTGCATGTGCATGAAGTCACCTAACAACACACTGCGGATGTCAGATTGTAAGAGAGTACACAATACGCCTTAAAAATCCAGCAAAAGTATGTAATGAAAAGAAAAATTGAAGGCTGTGGAGTAAAATGTAGAATGTAGAAGCTCCAGCATGGCAGAGCTTACAATCTGACATCCATCCATTGTGTTTTTTGGACTTGATGCACACGCAATATTTGGTATGGCCAATTACGTTCATAATATTGCATCGATGACCAAGTCAAATTCCAGAGGAGGCGGACTCTCAAGTGCAAGCTTGAAGCATTTGACGCAAACGTGTGAGTTGCAGTATGATGTCGAGGCGTGTGCCGTTTAAATAGGTGCAACGGTATTCCGCCTGCTGTTGCACGTTCCCCACAAAGTAAAGCGGCAGAAACCGCGGACTCTCATTTTCTGAGGGAAGGAGTGATCCCATGCGATGGTAAATATGCCCTTGCACTTTGAATGTAGGCATGAAGCTCCCTTCTCTTACAACGTTGGCCCCAAAAGATGTCATCTGGAAGGCCGAATTGTAATAATTTCTGATGGCCTTCAGGAAATGTTTTGAATCAGGTGATGGGCCTATAAGAGGAGCATTTTAAGTAGCTGTGGAGACTCAGCCAGTAGAGGAAGGCTAACCTTTCCAATGGAGCAACAGATCGCTTTTGTTTCACCCTTCCACTTCTTTGCCTGACAATGGTGGCATACCTCTGATATAGATCCAATTGCAACAACACCGACAGAAGAATAGTCCATGTCTGCTGAGTAGTGGAAAGCGACATGTAGGAGGTGGGTTGANAAATGGAGCTCATCTCCGACTGATGGCCGCGTTTCTCATAGAGTGGAGACATGCTTGGTGTTCTTCCTCAGTCTCCTGGTCCCTCAGCCTTAGCCGAACTCTGTGTGTATCCAATGCGCTTCTGCCAATGCTACTTTGTTTTTTATGCCCATCTTAAAGTTGGTGGGGTGTTGAGAATGTGGAGGTCGAAACGTTACAAAGTGAAAAAAAACAAACAAATGCAAAAAATATTGAAAACTACATGACACAGTACCTATACGTAGACCATTATACACATTATACCACACCTTATACACCTTATACCTTTATACCACACCTTAAAAACGTTAAACCACATCCCTTAACGACTTTTGAATATACATTGAGAATGTGGAGGTCCAAAATTTACAAAGAGGGAGAAAACAAATAAAAGCAAAACGATTGAATACTACATGACAGAACGTAACACAGTTCAGAACAGGAGAATTAAGACAAAAAGCACATGACACAGTATGCGTAGAGGAAAAGGTATGGCAGGAAAAGTACGCCAAGAAAATTCCGACAGGCTGCCTGAGCAAACAATAAACCGCAACCGCCATTAGTCTACTATTCTTACACACAGCACATTTGAAACACCAGCTCGAACCCTGGGCCTGCCCCGACCCCGCCGTAGGTGGACCGTGCCACCGTGTCTAGGATAAAAATGGAATAAGATTCCAGGATATCAAGATATGGAACTCTTTAAATTATGAACAAAACGTGAGCATTACCTATAATTACACCAATAACATTCTCGTAACCAAGGCAACAGCGTGTTAAATTCTAAATTGGAACAAAAAAGTATGCAACAAATGTGAGTGCAAAGCACTGACCAAAGTACAGCCACCACGTAGAAATGTAATGACACTGATGTGCTGGAGGAGGAGGAGGCAGGGGGGAGGGAGGAATGGAGAGAGAGAGAGAGGGAGGGAGGGAGGGAGGGACATGGTTTAACATGGTTTCCAGGGCAACTGAACAGCATTATTAGAACACAGGGGGCCAACGTCCAAAGTCCTTTTCGCCTCCTGTGGCCAAGGATGACCTCGGAGGTCAATTCCAATGTGCCTATGTTATTCCCGGTAAAAAACTACCCCTGGTGATACCCCTGGGGCATATGTGGAGGCCTCCGTATGGATCTGTTTAGGTGACAGACAGACAGACAGATATAGGTCTTAAAATATGTATTAGATTCATCTGGTTCAAATTCTACTCTTTGAAGGTTGTCATCTGGAGTTTCCTCCAGCTGCACTTCAACATTCATTGGGTCAATGTAAGGAAGGTTTCTCTCACAGCAGTCTTCTATGGTATTGAGTAGCCTCTTCGATGAATAGCGATTAGCATGCTCCCTGTAGGTCCTACCTCGAAATGTCCCTATCCAACATTGATCAGGATGGTCTGGGCTGCAACATATCCAATTTTCAGGCAAATCGAACGGAAGGCCACTCGCCCATACATTTTTTGCCTTGTCCTTTTTGCAAGACAGCCTCCCCCCGCCCACTTGGATGCAGTACGATAGGTCACTCACTACCAGTTGGCGCAAAGGTTCTCCCTCTGCACAGTACTTCTGCTCTCAGGGGAAAAGTAGTACTACATGCACGTTGGTGATGAGTCAACTTGTGTATGGGGCGAGTCACCCACGCATTGTATATGATTGAATGGGATAGGTTCCAAAATTTCAGAAATACACTGTATTCCGGATTATCCGTGCATGGCTAAACCAAAGAAATGTCCGAAAAAATACCACTTTTTCTCACAAAGAAATATAACATACTTTTTCCGTAAGACAAACTAAAAATCTACGGAAAAGTTTCTATTTTGATGAAATCTGATTTAAAGCAGAATACAGTATGTAAAGTACAGTCGTTCATTAAACATCTGTGAATAGCTCATTTTACTGTGTCTAGGACTATTTCCCGATTATCCGGCGACACCCGTGCAGCCATTAGCCCGGATAATCGGGAGTACAGGATATTCCCCCGTAGATATTTAATATTGATGTTTTTAAAATACTGACAAGTGAGTATCTGAAACATGAAATGCACAGGTTAAATGGGAGGTCTCAGCTTGATGGTCATCGGTTTCCGTACCCTTCTTTGTCAAGAACTGCATAACAACGGATAAAGTACTTTGGACAGTGCAGAGACCAACAATATGGAACTCTTTATACATACAGACCCCACAATGCACCACTAAAATAAAAATAAAAGAAGAGTCAAATGCATTTTTGGGGTCACAGGCATCATGATAGACACTGGTATGTGTTACATGTTTCTTTTCCAAAGGTCATTAATGTGAAATGGCATAAAATAAACGGTCGTAATAATTATGGGAGCTATCTCTACATGGCCTGATTATGTAAATCTCTGCAACGTTTTGATTCCCTGTAGGCTATGTAACCGTTGTTTTTTAAACAACCGACAACAATGAAATTCAAGCATATTTTTGCATTATTAGGAATCAGTCTCATTCTTTGATAAAGAACATGGACCAGAAAAAATAAGAGCAGAATTTTCAAGCATCCTTATGGATGTAAGTTCATATCATTTTTGGAAAACTCCCTTTGCCTTAAAATTGCCTCCTCCCAGGGCTTGGCCATGCCTCATTGCCACCTCATTGCAAGTACTCATTTTCTTGAAGGAAGTATTTGCAGCCAACTCGTGATTACATGGCGAAGTGTACAATGTGGTCAACCCATCGCAGTTTCTAACTGGACTGTTTCCTATTGGAGAGAGACATTCATACCACCTCTTCTGAAGAACTTGCACAAAAATGGTCAGGATTGAGAAATAAATCATACGTTTGCACAACACTAGAAAACATTCATCACCCTTTATTTGAAACATAAGAAGAAGCACATGCACACGTTTACTATTTTTTATACATTTTGGAATAGGGCTGCTTTTGATGAACCAGCGATGAAAAATAATGTATGACCAGTCTTTACAGTCTTTCTGATTTTTATGCTATCTTCATCTGTAGGAAAAGCGATGTTGTACTCATAAAAATTAGCAAAAAATATAAAAAAACAGACATATCACCTACAGTAGTAGTACATAAGTCAGTCCCAATATTAGTAAAAAAAAAAAAAAACAATAAAAAACTTAACCTAGTATATCTACTGACTCTTGCACAAACCAAACCTTCGACTTGCAGCCCTAACCGGGAACAATGATACCGTATCTGAAATATTATTTCTCCTTCTTTTTTAAACTATGACCAACCAATTATTTACTATTTAATCGGGCTCCTTTCCCATCACAATGTCATGCATTTTACTACATAGAAAGCTGAAAAATAGCAAACATGTAATTAATTTTTTTTTCCAAAGGAAGGAACTGGGAATGGGGTAGGAATATGGAAGGAAACAAATATTTTTTTTTTACAAACATACAATTTGGTTATAATACACAGATTACAATTTGACCATGAAAAGTATGAAAGAAAATAAAACTGCAGCGACATTTGCCCCAGACAGTGGTTTATGACACTGCCATCCTCTAGTTAATTATCATTTGGAACCATTTTGCCAACTGCTCCTGATTAGCTGCCACATTTGTCGCTACAATTGATTTTTTTTTCTTTTTTTTGCATTAGGATTTACCTTTGTGTCCATTATATTTGTACATGACAGAGATGGGGACGAAGGGAGGAGGGAAGTTATGTACCTTTGTGGCAAGTCCCTCTTCACTAATTCAGGAGCAAGGAATGGGAGTGTAAAAAAAACCAACTATCACTAAGATTCAAAATTGTTTTCTAAAAAAAGAAGTACAAATAATAATAATAAGGTGGAAGGAGTTGAGCCCACACGATTCTTGGGAGGTTAAAAGATGGCTTAAAAATGGGCCTTTCAGCAGGGATCCATGACTAGCATCAGGTACAATATTTTTTTTTCTATCCCAAACCAAAAGTGGGACCTGTTAACAATAACTAATACAAAAAACCAAATTGAACAGTAACGAATGTTCCAGAAAAAATTAAGCTGTTAACCAAGTTGCCACCAAAGCTACAAGGCTTACTCCTTTACTTTCTCATCATAGGTGACAATCATGTTCTTTCCCAAAAATTCTGATGACAGCGCAGAGTTTTCGCATATTTGTGACCTACACTAATTAATTTTTTGTACCTGTCATGGTAGATGTCTGTTTTCATAATTTAGTCACACAAGAATTACTGCCTTGTAGTAAGAGTCTTATCGCTTGGGAGGAAAACTGGACTTGAATACTCCAGGCAACTAGTACGTGTACACTAGCGAAGATAAACAAGAAAAAAAAAACACAAACATTTGGAACCTTAATTCTCGTGTGACAGTTTCATTTGCCTAATATGCAATGAGATATTGGCAAAGTCAAACACAGTTTGGCACACATGCATAATCCTCAATAGAAATCGACTATTGCCTGCCATGTCTGTTCATTAGGACACAAGGCAAGTCACAGGCTCAATAACATGAACTTGGACGATGAAAAATGATCATAAAGGGAAAGAAAAGCTGGGATACGAAGTCCCCTGCAGCCATTATGGCGTCCCTGCAAAAGTGGCCCATAAAATCCTTTCTAGAAGAGAAACTCAAAATGTGAGGGGCGTTACGACCAAGGCAGCATGATGTGACAGAAAACATTTAAAACTGCCCTCTTTGTATCTACTGACTGGAACAGGAACTTATTCCATTTGTTCAATGAAATATGAAAAGGGCATGAACATGGAAGGGTGTGTTGACAGCATGACTGGTGTTGTACAAAAGGCGCAGATGCTGCCTTACAGATTTATATTAAAAAAATCAAAAAAAAATCAAGCATACATTAAAATATTCCCAATACAAAAAAAAAAAAGAAAACAGAGGGTAGGCTGGGGGCAGCACTTGTGATACATGTGCTTATAAACTTCTGTACAAAAGAAACAATTTTTATTTCAGAGCCTTGCTTGCCTCTTTTTAAAACATTTACATGCATTTTGATGAGTTTGATTATCAAAAGAACAAATATATACACATATAATACACACTTGCTTGTCTGACTGTCAACTGAATTGAAATAAGGACCTGTGAATATTGTGGACTGCTAGGTGAGTAATATGGATTTTTTTTTTCCCAGTGTAGTAAATGGCCAGCTTAAAATGTGCTCTCGATAAACCAACATCTAGAGAACCAGCAATCAAACAAGCATAAAGCAAATTATCACAGTCAGCGTATAAGACAAGGCAAGGCTCTGAACTTCATCCATTACAAAAAAAAACCAACTTAAAAAAATGGACTTAAAAATCATTGTCCAAGTACCCAGCACCAAATTAACCAGCTGACACAACGGAAAGTCCAGTCGCTGGAATGAATTGGTTCATTCAAGCAACCAACACTCCAAGTAATAATAGATTTAGAAAACAACAAAAAATGACACAAAGTATGTCTTGTGGAAGAACAGCATCTAGAGAGGACCAACACAAAAATAAACCAGTTGGTACCAAAGAATTTTGGCACCCATATAGTAGATAAGAAATGTTTTCTTTCCACCTGTTCACTGTTAAAAGTTATTCACCTTTGAATAGACTGTATAAAAAACCTGGTTAACACCACACAGTATGAAAAATTATAACTATATGCCCTAAAAAAAGTTATTATGATAAAACTAAGCTCCTTTATATCCGTATAAAGCAAAGAGAAAATAATTGGTGTACAGAGACAAACCGGAGATTTTTCTTGTACAGCCTTGTATATGGCTCATGTAGAAGTACGAATAGTATCCTTGCAAAACACTGCTTGTAAAAAAGTACTATGGAGTATAAACTGTAAGTATGGCAAAAGAGTACCATCTGACTGCATTCCACTGAAACGAACCACTGGTTTCCTTCTGCCTTTCAGTAGATAGTGTATACAACAAAGGCAAATGTGCAATTTTTCTTCCCAACCCAAATCTTGATTGTCCTTAATGATATTGTCTGGGTAGAATGTCAAACAAAAAAAGTGGAAAACACGGTGCCTGGTATTTTTGCCAATTCTCAACAAAGTTGTCACTTGGCAAGTTGAAAGGCCAAAATGTTGTACCAGCAATTTCCTTGTGCATGAAATGCAGTCATTGATCAACATACTATTGGCTATGAGATAAACAGAAAAAATAGTTATGTACACATGTAAACCAAAACATGGGAGTGAATCAAAAAGTTATAACCAAACTATTTAAGTTACATTATTACAGTTAAAGAAAAAATTTGATTTCCTTGTACAAGTTCAAAACACAGGAAGTCCAGACACACGAGACATAGGGCATGATGATCGTCAGGTATTTTCCGTTGGCAACTTGAGTGGTAATTAAGGGAAATAGTTCCATCTCAGAGAAATTCATGTCAATTTAACGTCTTCTGAGAGTACTGGTTAAACTCGACACTTGGTGGGTTAGGATGGGGTGGGGAGGAGGCAGGAAAGGATACCATATAGGAAAAAAATTTACTTGAAAGAAACAGCCTATGGAATATCCTAACACTCAACTCTCTCCACTACATCTTCAGTATAAGTAAGGCAATCAGAAATGGCAGCACATCTTGGTACATTCTTGTATCTTTTTTTCCCTTCTCTCTTTTGTCATTCCATGAAGTCGATGAAACGGATTAGGGGTTTTAAAAAAAAGTTTGAGTTTCAAGAAATGACAAATCTCAAACTATGTGTGTCAATTTAGGATAACGTGGAATACCCATAGCACCACTCGTGACATTGAATGGGTAAGACACCAAAGAAAACCTTTGTGATTAAGCGACCTGATTAGGGGACACATCTATTTACAAGGGCCACCTATAATAGTCTTCGTAAGCTTAAAAATTGAGCTTTGACTCCGAGTTGCGACTCCCAGGCTCAACTACAACATTCCCTCTCTTGGCCAATGTGATTTTTCAGAAAATTTTCTTTCATTATTTTACTAATTTCTCAAAATCCAGAAATGAGAATTACACATGCTCCCTAAATGGTTACTCTTCTTCTCTTCCTTTTGCTTTACAGCAGCTTATGAAATCAAAAGTTAAGTTTCCAAGTACCAAAAATGAGGGATCCACCTTCAAATATGCCACAGACAAGACTACTTACGCAAATCCCATTGGCTGTATGACTCCATAGGTAGTGTGTTATAATTATGTGAGAAAGGCACCAAAATACTACCACTTTCCACCCAAAAAAAGCTTAACGGCAACACAGAGGGACACTTTTCAAGATTTGTCCACAGCGCTCAAAAACACACAACCTGCAATTGCAAAGTAACAAAAACCAAAGAAAATATTGAATACGCGGATTTCCAAATACCTAGTTGCCACACCATGATTCCTCCTTGACATGCACCTAATGCTACACACATCTATCAAGTCTTCCATGACACATAAAAACAGTCTTATTGTATTATAGCCAATAGGAGAAAATATTAAGACAGAAAAACAGCTTCACTCTCATACTACAAGTCTAAAAGTGATTGACCGGAACTACGAGACTTAAGAATCAGTCCACATATAAATCAAGCTTACATCTCTCAATACTCTTTTTTCCTTCTTCCTGGAGATCAGAACCAAAATAGAGTTGAAACATCAGATGAGAAATTTACCATGAGAACAAATTGTGCCTCCCTTTCTCCATAAAATATTCACAGCACAACAGACTAAATAGCTATATCTTTTTTTGACAGCCCACAATGGGTTAGGAACTTTGATTAAATGGACCCTCAAGAGTTTTTTTTTTAATATTCTTTGTTTCGTTATATACATATCTAATCACATGCCAATGATCATATGGCACTCTTGAAAAATAAACAAAGAAACAGCAGCAACAACAGCTAAGCGCATCAAATAAATCAAGTGACTTGTGATGCTGTCAAATTCTTTTACTGATTCTGACCATATCTCCCATCCTACTCTATGTACAATTCCATACAGGTATATCTTACTGCAGATTAAACCACGACTACCATGGGGCATTCAGATTAAATCTTACTGAAGTGAGACCCTTAACTGTTTCCATCTCAGTCTTATGCAGCTGTTTTTCTTATTTTCTTCATAAATGTACTGTATGAGTTTCACATGCATACATGCAGCCACCCACCCACCCAAACATAAACTCTATCAGTTTAGAATCACATATCTTCCATCAGGTTGAAGAAAATTTTAGTCTTACATCCAGCAGACTAGAGCCAATGACACCACTTTCAATATCACAAGCATATCCATTATATATATTTTAAAAAAAAAAAAAAATCCTACTGTATGCAGCAGTCAAGGCAGCAGTCTTGAATTGCAGGAAACAAAACAAACAAAAAAAATGCAACAGTACATAACAAAAGCATCAACTTAAGTCCACCTAACTTCCCCTTATCACAGTAATCTGCAGAATGTATTACAAATCTGACTGCCAACTGCCAATTGGCAATCAGCCAAGTTGGCCATTGGCACTGGGTGTTGGCCTTCCATAACTCAAGCCCAGAAAATGGCACGATTCTAATTCCTAGATGACACACACTCACAAGTTACCCATTGGACCCATATGTAAATGCGCTAAAACAAATGTAGTCATATTTTCCCCTACACATGGAAATTTACTGTGAGTGCCTCCCAAACTGTGACAGTACATTGTATTATATATATATAACTTTCAGAATAAAGCCAAAAGTGATTCACAAAGCTGTCCTCATGGCCAATACTATAAAAAGAAATCACTGTTCCATACCCTTTGAAAATTTCAGCTGTTTTATTCATTATGTGAGGGCCAAATTGGCATCTGTTACAATGTACATCACTTGGGAAGGATTCACTCATTTGCTACATATATGACAACTAGCTTTTTAAAAGTGTCAAGCAAGACGACAAAAAAACATTACTGTTGAGACATCACAACGACAGAAAATTGAATGTGACCTGCAAGTGGTAAGTAACAGCAAAATAGCATTATCTAACTTTCAGATAGCACTAAGAAGTTTAATGGAATACTGTTAGCCTGATACCACAATCTTATTAGGGAATTTTTGTAAAGAGCTTATATTCATCAATCGCTAAAATGAGTGTCCAAAGAATGGACACCAATAAATTATCATATTACAGGCAATTACAGGCAATCATCAAGACAGACTCCATCCTTGAGCAAGATATCTCTGCGTAAAAATTTGAAAAAGGAAAAGGAGTTTGGATGCTTGGAGGTTTTCATTCATAATTTGAATTTTCAAACTGCTGCAAAACCTTTGAAAAAGTCAGCAGAGCAATAATGCAAATAATTGGTTACCACGTGATAGACCAGTAGCCTAAAGGCATGGCTTGGTATTTCAGCAAGCTGGGCCTCAAAGTTCAGAAAAAAATAATGGAAACTATACGTGTGGTCAGTTTTGGAATTTGATGACGCATTAGCTAATGCTGCCAGGTTAGTTGTAACCTGCCTAGCGAGACAATGTCAAGTAGATATGATAGTATTGTTCCCTGTGACATCCACTGCAGCTACCAGGGGAGAGCTTGGTGCTGTTCTAATTGTCGGGTTTCACCTTGAGCTGACCCCATCCTGGGTGCCAGGGGTCTTGGGAAGGCAGGGAGGCATGAGGGCAGGAGAGGGTGGGAAGGGAGTGACAGGGCCCTTCTGTGCCTCCTGCCATCATCCCTGCCTGCCTGCATTCCCAAGACCCCTGGCATCTAGGACAGGGTCTGCTTGGCACAAAAATTCGACAATTCGAACAGCACCAAGTTGGTCACTAGGAGACGCCAAATCTGCTCCTTTTGTCATATTCCCACCAGTGGTGGCATGTGTCCTACATGCATGGCAACAGCTCAAAAAACAAAAAACAAAAACAAAAAAAACAAAAAAACAGCCCTGACTTTAAATTTTATGTTTATGTTACATTTGTTACTGAAACTGATCACATATTCAATATCAGAAATTTCTCTGACTTTTGAAGCTCAACTGGTTGAAATACCAAACCCTGCCACAATAATGCACATGTCACAAATGCAATTGTTCTGAGTAGGCTATGTCAGTTTCACTTATTACCAAATTGTCCACACATGACTAGCCAATGCAGATCACTTTGAGAGTTGGCTGCCTTAATGGCACCTTAATGAAGACAAACTGGAAAAAGTTCCATGAACTGCAGTATCTCATACCACGATTTGCATGAAATTGATATACTTTTGGAACTATGCAGATTTTTTTTTTCAGAAACACTTGTCAAGGATGTTTAATACCCCATTAAAAGTCACCATATCTTTAATATATGGCTGTATATTCTAAATATTAGGTCTATAATATCAGTAATAATCTCCATCAGTAATCCCGTTCGGTTGTTTAACAATTGTCAAAAACCCTGATGTATCACCACACAAAAAAGAATCTGCCACATCTAGATAATAATTGCAGTGATGATTTTAATAATTTATAGCAATGTCAAATTTCCTGGCCTAACAGTACCACACATTTTGTCACTAACAAAATAATGTAGAAAAACGTCACAATATTTGCTCAGTCAGGATTACTTTACCCATCACGACTAGAATATGGTATTGAGTAAATAGCTATGCACATTTAGTATATGTACAAAACAGAAATCTCCTAAAAGAGTAAAAAGAATGGCAATTGCTATACTAGCAAAAAAAAACAACACAACAACAAAAAAACCCTTAAACCTAAGCAAACTCAAGCATGGTTCTTGGCAACTAGGTATATTTCTGTTGCAGCTATTTCGAATTATACTAAGATTTAGATTATTTTCCTTCTGGGAGATCTGTTCACCTTGTGTTGAGATGTGTGCTACGTGATATGGATTAGTTCTTGTAAATCACAATAGGAAACAGTGCAGCATCACCACTCAGATATGTTCAGAAATTATTAATGTCAAAATGGGATTAAAATGCATTGTTGTGTACTTATTGCATACAACCAAACATTATTGCAAATGGCCTTTTATATTGCAATCCTTTATTATGTGAGAATATGCATTAGTAAAACCATAATATGTACTATAGATGCTTCCTTTGTTTCTCATTCTGCTCTACAAAAAAACCTATTGGTTTTTAATCCACCTCTTTCTAAAGTGCTTCCTGCCCAGCTTGCCCTGCATTTTTCAAATATAATTGTGGTGAGTATTAACTTCAGCTGGGGATGAGTTGGAACTTCCAAGGAACCAGCATCAGCACATTAACAAGAGGCAGGAAACACTCAGACAACCTAACTTGCTTCACAGTCACCAGCACAAGTTTACTTACAAACCTAAATATTATTCCTTTAGTTTATCAAAGTATATCGTTACAGTTACAGTACTCAGGTTTATAATGGTGCATGATATAACGGACTTATTTTGCAGCATCTCCCTGTGTTCAAGCAGAAGAAAAACAACTTTTTCCATCAAGACACAATATTTTACAAGGTTGTGGGCCTAAAGCAAAAACTTGTAATATGTTACTTACTCCCCATTCACACTGGACAGCATGAAGCAGTCTCAGAATTATATGGGAGTCTTATAGGGCTGCATGCAGGTTGTTTAGATTGAGTCACCAGCCTGTACCCCAGTGTGAATTGGGCTTAATGAACTCTAAACAAGGACAAGACTGAACTCTATATCACCCCTGATCTCCATCTAAATGCCTATATGTTGCTGCCAGTGATACCCTGGTCAAGACTGTTACAATTATTCTACAAGAGGCCCTTTTGCCATGATAAACACAAGGGGAAGCAAATTTCAGCTTGGCAAAGTACCTTATTGCAGATGACTGTACCACACCCTATAGCACACATTTCAGGGAAGTGAACTGACACATTTCTTGTTCAGGCGACTGCATTTCTTTTCAAATAAAGCTACACAACCTGTGGCATATCTGAATATGGACCCATTCTCATCTTCTCATCTTTTTGTAAATATATTATATATAAAGGGAAACTCAGCTCTCCTTGATCACAGTCAGGGGGTCAGTTTTGGCCAACGAACACTTAAGACACCGTCCATGAAATGGATGGCAGACACACAGGAACATTACAAGAAAGTGACATTTGTACTATATAATACATCCATATTTCAGTTTTTTTTCCCCATCCTATAATGTGATTTGCAATCGGGTAAAAAAGACGTGTTGTGAATCGAATCCTTTCGTAGTTAACTAGCATTGCCACAAATTTTTTCTTTTCATGTTACAAGACACCTAAAATAGGACCTACATCTTTCCTCTTCGAAGATATCAAATCTAAGATTAGAATACCTTTTTAAAACACACATAAAAAAACCTCGTCTATTTAGTCTGGTCGACACAAACTTTACACCTTAGCTCAGAAAAAGTTTGCACAAGTCACAAATGCCACATGAAAATCGTACATTATTTTTCACCAAGGAATATTATTAATTTACAAGATATAAAAACAGTAATAAAGATTTTTCTCTTAAAATTGTCTCATTACAGTATTTCTTTTCAAACGCGAGATGAAAATTGCGATCTTATTAAAATATCATTAGAGTAAGTTACTTCTCTTGTCTTTTGTGCCTTCCCAGTTATTTCGTTTTATTTTTAAATCTCCTTTACTAAACGACACATGATTGTAGGCTAATTGTTTCACGGTGCACCTAATTTCCGGTCTTATTAAGACTTAACAATTGGGATGGTTACGGACAGGTCGATATTGGACCAGAATTAACCTTATTATATTTATATAAAAAATAATAGTAATCTGTATTCCTCCAAACTGTAAAGAAGTGAGATTTTAGTCCACCAATTTATATAAAAAAAAGCATTAACTCTTTCCAGCAAAGATATCAGCCTAAACAAAATCTTGGGGGGAGGGGAAAAAAAGGAGAAGAGGCTGTGCTTTTATTCCTCTCTGCAACATCACTGGTGCTTTCATTATTATTGACTCGATTGATCATGACTGACAGAATGTCTTGCACTAGGTTCAGTGTGCCAGTTGTAGAAATTCTACTGCATTACCTTCGCAATGGGCATAAGGATTTATTGGAAATATTAAGCATACTTTTGTGTTAAATTGAGTATTTTGGGGCATGCAAAATCACAGCCTCTTCTGAACCACAAAAAAATTAATGATATGAAAAACCACGTAAAAAACAGGGAAGCACCTGTCTCGATACTTCACGATTAAGAAAAAAACTGACCTCAAGAGTGATTCAGTCGGAGAAACAAATGATCCTCTGTTTCCTTTGTCACTTGTATTCAGTTCCCCTGGTCCTTCATCTGTAGCAGTTAATTTTCGGCACACATTTTGACTATTGATCCACTGGGTCTGTTGCTCAGTCTGCACTTTGATGATCAGTTTCATTCAGTCCCATGCTGGCTTCCAATTGAACCCTCTGACATTTGGGCTGCTCTCAATGTTAGACCTAGTTCTAAATGTCAACACATTCCTCACATGAGAACCTGTTCCTCATGTTAGAACATGCTCCCAATGCAGAACGTGTCAGCTGGTAAATTGCATTCTAAAGATGACCAATATGAGGTCTCCATATGGCAGGATGTATGTCAGAACCTGTGCCACAGGACATCAAGTTGCTCATATGGTCACAGCAAATGGCATTCTACATAGGAAGTTGTTTTCCATTGGGGTCAGAACATGAATGCTGGACTGCTCTCCTCTTGGTCAGAATGTGTATCCACTGGGGCATCCCACAGTCTTCTCAAGAAAAACGACAACAACAACAAAAAACAAAAAATTTCAGGAACATTTGTTCCATCCCAATGCCCCCACCCTCCCACCCACCCAAACCCCTGTTTAGACTGCGCTGTGCCTCCGCATATGCTTCTTGAAGCTTCCATGGCAGGAGTAGCTCTTCCCGCAGACATGGCACTTGTAGTGCTTCTCTCCGGTATGAATCCTCTCATGGTAGGTGCAGCACTGCCTCTGGGTGAATCCCCGGCCGCACACCTTGCACTTGTATGGCTTTTCTCCTGTGTGGGTCCGCAGGTGCACCACCAAGTAGGGCTTGCGCAAAAAGGTGTTCCCGCAGTACTCGCACCGGAACAGCTTCCCTTCAGCATGCAGCTGCAGGTGACTCTGCAGATCTTCCTTAGCCACGAAAGTGCGTGGGCAGAGCTCACACCGATATGGCTGTTCCCCAGCTGAGTGGGTTTTCTCATGGCGAGCACATGTCTCCCGATGCATGAACCGCTTCCCGCAGAAGACACATGGGTATGGTTTCTCTCCCAGGTGGCACTTCAGGTGGCTTCCACACATCTCCTCTGTGCGGCATGCCTTCCCACACAGCTTGCACACAAATGGCTTCTGCTCAGCTGGGCGTCGCACAAAGAGATCATGCACTGATTTGCATGAGAATGTGACTTCAGGGAAGCGAGCTGCTTTTCCACCACTAATTGCTGAGGCTGTGGACGCATCGTCGGATATGTGGGACTTCTTGTGAACCTGTAAATGTTGCAAAAGTACAAATTATTCATCACGGTGGATCCTGAACTTGTCTATACAGGAGGTTTGGAAAAATGTAGCACTAGCATGACACCATTCTGAATTTAGTAATCATCTGGTGTTTTGTTATTAAAATAACAGGTCAGATGGTACAGCCCTACAAAATGTAGAAAAAAACTTCAAAATATCAAGTTTGGTAAGTCGAGATTTGTCCAGACAAGATGAGAGTCTGAGTAATGGATCACTAGCCCAGTTTTACTCAGGGTTAAATATCAGCAGGCCTTATTACAAATGGACGACGTTATGCAACCCACAAAAATGTCAAATTTGAGCTACGCCCAGGAACATATACCTAAAGGATCCTACTTCATTCAGTTAAAATCACACTGGTGAAATCTGCATACTTCTGCCACAAATGACCGAAAAGAACACTGAATTAATTTCACAGGTATGACCTTCAAAGCCCTTTTGACATGGATACGTCTTTAAAATCGGATCAGGGGGCATGCAGGCAAATCGAGTGTTACAGAAAAGCGTTACAGCAGGGCCCTGCCAGGGGGACCATGGCGGGGGCATGCAGGCAAACTCTAGCGTTACCAGTCTATTATAACAGAGTCTGCTATAACCGACGCTTTTCTGTAACGCTCGAATTTGCCTGCATGCCCCCTGATCCGATTTTAAAGATGTATCCACGCCTGCATGGCCCCGCCATTATAGTCGAGAAAAGTGAAACATAATGTAGGTTGAGCCCACAAATGCTGCCGGCTTGTCCCCCCGACACAACCTAATGTAATTTTTTTTCCTAAAACTGTTCTCGTGTGGGTTGACTCATTATTGTATAACACTGTCCAAATAATGCTGAACTTGAATTAATTGCAATCAAGTTCTTTCAATGTGATGGCAGGCACCTGACCACAGAGTAAAAGATCTAGTCACCACCATCATGACCTGACTCTAAACTGTGGCAGGCAATAGCCAGTGCAGTCTGGCCCCAGAAACGAGGCAACAATCCTTACATTTCAACATGTTTCATCAGGGTAATAAACCTGTGAGGGATAATTCCCACCAAACAGGTCATTTCCTCTAGTGGCATGCAACCTTCACTTTGAAACTAGTTTCACGCCATAATTTTCTGAGAAAAATTAGCCGTCCCTAGGCATGTAACTTGACACCATGCAAGGGTCATCAATTCAGGAGCACAACTTATCTTGGTGCTCTTTGGGGGAGCTAATTAGAGAATACATCACAATCTGTCATATTCACCTCACTAACATTAGGCTGCTTCAGTCCCTTTTAAAGTTTTTTTTGGAGAAATTTCCTGTAAATGCTAATATTTTACATATATTCATGGAAATTCTCTTATTGATCATTGGTTGGACCAGGTGGGTCAGTGTCTTAAGGGTGTTGCTAGTGTTAAGCCGAGACGTTCATGTATCAATAGGACCATGGACGTGGCTGAGGCTAAGGTTGTTTGTTTGGATAGGTGTAAATGGCATAGGTTAATTAATGGGTAGAATATTCACAGGTTTGTGAGGAATGGCAGAGTCCATTGAATTCTTCCGAATGGCTAGAATGTTTGCAGGTTGGTGGGAGGAGTCAGTGTCTGGAAGTTCATACTCGGGCTCTGGGTGCTGTGCAGAACTACAAGGTTGGCAAATATCTCTTGCACAGTAATGCATAGGTTGACATCAGTAGTCATGCTTGCAAGGGTGTCCGCCTCTCTCTCTGTCCTGCACAGCACTTGGAGTTTGAGAGTGGATTTCCGTATGCTGGTTCTTCTCGCTGGCCTGTGGGTGTTCTGGTCGTTTGGAGGTGAATATTCCAGTCACTTGGAGGAATTTAATAGTTGCTGATTCCTCTTCCAGGGGGGTGGGGACACTTGATTTCGCAAAGTACCGCGTTGTATAGTGTAATATTTAAATTTAATATTGAGTGTTTGTCATCTGAGATGGGCAGGGTGGGGGGCGGGACGGGTTGTTTATAGGTTAATTTTACAAGTTTTAATTTAGTTCATATTTTGGGTTAGCTTGTGGTTCCCGTCATCGCTGACTACCCCTTATAGGGAAATGTCGTGATGGTGATGACGACGACGATGAAGCCAAAGAATTGCAGATGTCACAATGGGCAACAATGACTGTGAACAATTAAAGGGGCTTGTGACACCAGTACCATTATTTATCAATCAATAAGTGTTACAAAAAATTGTGCTTGTATAGGCATTCAACATAACTTTAATAAGAGAACCATTACTAAGTTAATTATTGTGCATTTAAGTCCTGTGAAATGTGTGTGGTGCCCCTAGTCTTTCTACCCTCTGCCTGATGAAGTTCATTCATTCATCATTTTCAGTTACTAATCCCTTTAAAAATTACTGCAAGATTGAGGGAGGCGAAGTGGTGCTGCAGTAACGCACGCGCCCACGGATGTTAAGGTCCTGGGTTCGATCCCAGCCCGGGGACACCCCCTTCATCTCGTGCAGAGTTTGGGCCATCTCTGGCTTCGTCTCAGGTGGGACTCCTAACCACAGGGAGAGTTCACAAAATGACCTCACCCACGACATTGCACTGCACTTTGCACATCCCCACCTGTCATCCTGCCCGTGGGCCCGGGCGCTTTGTCAAAGGTTCCAATGGTGTATGTTGTACAAGTTAATAAATAAAGGTCCGTGCAATACCCCTAGAGGGGTCCAAGCACTACCCGGATTTATTTACTTATTTATTATTTACTGCCAGATTGATGAAGATTCTAGATAATTTTACATCTTGACCGTCATTCATTTAATTGTAACTTAGAGCGAACAATGTGCAACTCATTGAAAAAAAAAGGTGGAAATCTACCACTGCTATAAAAATCCAAATGAAAATGCCTGCAGCTTGTAATCACTTCCTACTATCATTGTGCCATTTATGCCAATACTTTTGACCTCTCCATCTCAGTTGATCAAAACTTTTTTCCAATCTAGTTTTCACATTTGTAATGAACACTATTAAGCACTTCAAGCACAAAAAAATTAGAGCCCAAGCAAAATAGACACCCTACATCCCTCTCATTCTTGGAAATTTAGATTGGAAGGAGGGGGGCAGCAAAGAGTAAGATCCCCCCTGCTGCCACAAAATTCAATATCCTGCATTTATACATAGCCAGGCCTATGCATGGTTGAGTGGCTCACTTTCATTTGGATCAGCATTGCAAATGGCGCAAAAGTATTTCGCATCAAATTGCATACATGCTTGATAAAAGAAATTTCAAGTATTAAATTATGTACAATTACGTCACTGCATTGAACATAACTAAACTGTTCAACACTCTTAAATGCAATAGACAATACTGCTAATAAAATAAAATTTACGCACCTCAAACTCCGAGCGGGTCATAAATATGCGTCCACAGAAGTTGCACACTAGAAGATAGCCTTGCGAGGTTGATGCCTGCCCCCCACCAGAAGAGTCTGCTGTCTGGTACTCTTGAACACCACCTTCTTCATCCTCACTATCTGACCCAATTGGGCTGCCCATCTGGGCTGCCATGTTGTGGTCTGGCTTCATGCCTGCAGCTGGATTTCCCACACCTGGTACAATCGCACGTTGCTGCTGCTGTTGCTGTTGCTGCTGCTGCTGCTGCTTTGTTGAAGTCATCGGTGAGCCATCACTGCCTTCTTTAATTTTTTTTCCCCAAAAAAACCAAGAGAATTACAAGATGAGTTCCAGCTATTGCAGGGGAAAGTCAATAAGTACCATTTAAAAATATATTCCAAGTGATTTGCTACATGATCAATTTTGGCTCATATTGCAACAATTTTCATATGGAGTTATTCCTCTAGATGAAAAAAAGAAAGCCAAATTTTCCCAACTTGATAAGATTGGATTAACTCAAATTAATGAGAAAATGTCCAAATATGCATAGGAATTCACATGATCCAACATAATTTGCAATTTACTCGATATTTTGACATTTGTCCCTTGTTTGCTTGATCTCCATGGTGAAATACGAGTTTGATAATTTCATCCAGTATTTGCAATTTTCCCAACTTAAAATGACAACTAATGGAATTTTATCAATGTAAAAATAATTAAAGTATTTCAAAAGGAACGATTTCTTTTGACACACTTGAATTATTTTTACAGCGATTTTGTGGACAGTTTCATTAATCAGTACACAGCAGCGTGTGCATTTCAGGAATATGGCAGGCAGAAAACTTTGTGTTTTCATTGCAAAAATGGCGATTTGGATAGGACACTGATTTCAGTGGTCCCTTGAAATTTCTTACATCTGGAGTGGACTGTACAATAGAAAACCAATAATTGATACAATAATTTCATCAATGTCAATTTTAATGAATAACATGCAATTATGCAGTTGACCATCTGTATCATGGCCATAAAAAATTACATAAACAGTATCAAAGGCTCATATGCATCACGTGGCCATTTGCAGTTTGAACAATAGCAAATTAGCAACTTACAAATCTCTATATCGCACTGTGGATATACGGGTCAGTTTCATCACTGCAAATTATGGAAAATTATCTGATTATGAATTGTGAATAATTGCTATGTAAAATTCAAGATTTTCCCATACTTTGCATTGATGCAATCAGCCGTAAGCAGGTAAAAACTGAGTTTCACTTTTGTATCAACAGTTCAAACTGGTTCCTTTCATCCTGACGCGTGGCTGCCCACTCGACGCGGCAATTCTCTTTGAACTGTTGATACCTAATGTCATATGGGGACATCCTCATTAAAAATGATTGTGATATGTACCAAAACTGATCCTGCAACAGATTCTTTGCTGTCATGAAAATGAACCAACCACATTATTACGTTTCTCCAGGTGTTCTCTGGAGAATGATGCACATGCCCTGCCATTAGACAAGAGTTTCAATGCCCCAATCTTAAAATACTATTTATTTATTGCTTATTTTACCTCGTGATAGAGCTCTAATCCCCGATTTCTCGAACAGTGGCTCAAATGTAAACCCAGTTTAATCCCAGTTCAGAGAAACGTTCATTTCTCGAGGCAAAAGTAAACCTTGGATGAGGTTTAAACTCGGTTCACATCTGACCACCCGGCTGCCGTTTATTTACACACCGGTAACGACTCGCGCAGCAGTTCAGACCGGTTCGGAGAAATGGGGAGGACGGGTACATGTGGCAACGGTGCAATTCGAACTTGGGCGTGGCGTTCACATAGTAACCGAAGGTTTGTTTATGCTCGAGAAATGCGCACACTTGGAAGGGGAGTTTACACTGAATCGAGCATGTACACATAAACCCAGTTCAAACTGACTTGAACCACTGTTCAAGAAATCTGGTATAAGCCCTTATAAGGGGGTGGCACACCACCATCAGTTTTCTAGTATGTATAGTTTTCTTCACTCTCCAGTGCAGTGCAACGAATCAAGGACATAGGATAGGGATTTTTTGGGGAAGGAACATGGGTGCAAGTGCAATGTCTGTAAAGGGGTCATGTGCTGTTCCCCAGGAGGTTAGGTTGCCAGACACCTCCAAGGCACGGGTCAGAGACCCTACTGACACAGGTGAAAGGGAACTCCAAGGCGGGGATCGAACCTGGGACCTTTCACTCAGCAATCCGAGACGTTACCATCTCAGCCACCTCACCTCCCCTTAAAATAGAGTGCTGTACCAAAATGATTACAATGTGTGTTTTTTTTTCCCACAGACATAGTGCCCATACCGGAGGCGGAGTGGTGCTGCGGTAACGTATGCGCCCACGGATGTTAAGGTCCAGGGTTCGATCCCAGCCCTGGGACACCCCCTTCATCTCGTGCAGAGTTCAGGGTCACCTCTGGCTTCATCTCGGGTGGTATTTCCAACAGACTAAACCACCTGGGGGAGTTCACTAAAAGTGGCCACATAATGACATTGCACTGCACCTTGCACATCCCCTCCTGTCACCCTGCCTGTGGGCCCGAGCGCTACGTCATCAGGTCCAATGTATACTGTATATGAGTAATAATAAAGGTCCGTGCCATATAACTCGTAAGGAGTTCGTGCACTACCAAGATTATTATTATGATTGATTATTATTAGTGCCCATACCGGTCAGCAAATTGGCACACATTATAGGTAGAATCCTCCTGGAGCCGAATGCACTGGGACCACGTGTGTGTCATCCTCTCCAAACTCTCCAGAAACCACTTTTTGGTGGTGCGGTGGACCGACTCCCAGGCAACTTTTCAGTCAACAATGTCCTCAAAATAGCATTGGCGGAGGGACTTTTTAAATATATTCGAACAGATGAAAGTCACTGGAGGCGGGGGGGATGGTGGTCTAGTGGTATTGTACTGGCCAGCCAAGCAGGAGGTCCGGGGTTCAAAATCCCGTCCCCGTCAGGCGTGACCTTCGCTTGGTTGGGTCTGTTTCCGCTTTTCACCAGACACGACCAGGCAGAATTGCACTCCCTTCTCTGCCNACCCCCCCCCCCCCCAAGAGGGCCTCTGGCCCAATTACAAACAAACAAAGTCACTGGAGGCCAGGCCAGGGGAGTACAGTGGGTGTGGAAGCACTCAAAGCAAGATCCATGGACAATTTTGAGGACATTGTGCAGATTGTTGATATAGTTGCTGACTGTGAGCAATTGTCCGGTAGTGGTACGTCGCACCTCCAAAAAGAGGTTCCTGGGGAGCCTGGAGAGGTTGCCACACCCATGACTCCTGTGCATTCGGCTCCAGGAGGGTTCTGTCAATAGTGTGTGTGCCTAATTGTCGACCTACATGGCCCCTGTATTTTTGGCAAAAAAATAAATAGTAAATAATTTTCGTATGGTCCTTGTACTATTGTCTGCACTTGAAACAAACTGCCACACCTTTCACTTCCTCTTCCATTTAGAAATTCTCTCCAGCCAGGGGATGTTTTTAAAAGGACTCAAATGGTAGAAGTGACTGTGTGCAAAGTCAGGACTTTCACAGGGAAGATTCCAAAATATCTTCCATAATCGAGTCTCAACATTTTGCACGTGTGTGTATGCATCTAGTGACACCTGAACCTCTTCAGTCCTCCCAAAAAATCCTCTGGCTGGAAAGAAGTTCACATTGGAAGAGGAGGTGACAGACACAGCAGGGTAATGCACGGAATGGCCTTCTGTGGAAGGGGCATCAAGAAAGTTGCCCGATGATGGGATACGTGCATCAATATCGCTGTCTTGAGTGTTATTCCCCACACCAGTTTTTATTTGGTTACCATTCAGTTTGAAGGTTATGTGGAATCACCTGCCAATCGCAGTCGTGGCTTTTTTCATTAAAATTAATTGGCAAGAAATGAAACTGTGATACCTATTTGTTCTTGTACAGGTTGTATCTTACTAGTAGAGCAACTGGCAGGCAGTGCACTGATTGGCCCAAAACAAGTGAAAAATGTAGTGGGGAGAAATGTCGAGAGACCAACCAGTAACAAGGTAGACGACCAGATACATTGGTCTGCCCCTACACACATGCTGTAACACACACCACCTTTCTGTAGGGAGATTCCATGACAGGTGGACCTGCCTACCTTACAATAGGATATGGGTGTGATAATCATGTGATAGTATTTTGTGAGATCGCCTCTTTCAGTGATAACTCACATCCTGCTCCCTAGGCAACTATTGTAAGGTGAGTGGATCCATCTTCCAGATGATCTCCCTATAAAAAGGTGTGGTGTGTGTTTCCGCCACATGTGGATGGCCAAGCCAATATGTCCAGTTGCCTACCTGGTTACCAATTGGTCTCTTGACATTTCTCCCAACTACATTTTCGACTTATTTAGGGTCAACAAGTACGCTCCTACCAGTTGACCTACTAGTAAGAAACACCCTGCTTTTCAACAGCTTTAAAACAGTGAACAGTGACATTTCATGTTAACTTCAATCTGAAGTGCCTTTTAGGGTTTCAAGGGAAGCGACAGGATCTACTCTCTCTCTCTCTCTCAACCCCACGAACTGAGTAGTCATTATGTATATGGGCCTAAAAGTAACTGTTTGAGAGTAACTGCTTTGTAACAAGCAATACAGTGTCAATAATTGTTAACCATTACTGACAACTCATTGGAACTCTCTAAATTTGCACTTATTAGCTTACATTATTATATACATTATTTAGGCAAAAATTCAAGCATCTGGTAAGTTGTTGGATGTGAATCAGAGTGGCACCTACAAATACAGGAATGAAAGGGTGGAAAATAATGTTACATTATTTAGCACAGTATTAGAAACTCTAGGCCATGTTGAATTACTGTACAATCAGGAATTATGTGGTGTGGCAGGTGGCACCTGACTTGGGGAATAGGTGTCCCCCTACCTTTTACCACAATCCACCCCTTACTTGTGCACAGGCTGGAAGCAAGGTTTTTAAAAACTTTCCAACCCCTGCTGCTTGTGCATACCTTTCCTCAGTGTGGGGAATATACAAACCCAGTGCTCACTTAATGACATATCACCATCCTGCAACCCAAAAGGAGCCCTTGGTCATACAGTAGTGTCACCAAGGCCTGTTGTCCATGCCCATTTTGAATTTTTCTGGACCTCTACCAGGATTTTCAGGTCACAATCCAGGCTTTACTTAAAAGCACTCTTAATCTTATAGCACAAACTGCAGCAGAGAACAACAACACATGAATACTAATGTGATGTTTCCATTTAATAAAAGTTCAACATAAAATGCATGTTCCAATATATGCATTCTCCTCACCTTTGCTAGCAAACTCCCTGGCAAGCTGCCCGCAACCCATGGTAACCCGTTGCTGCTGCCATTTGATGTCATCTGGTGTGCTAGATTGTGGTGGATGCATTTCTGAATCAGTAGTCATTTTAGATTCCTCTTCTTGCACTCCAGGGCTGTGGTTGGTCTGACTAGTTCCACTTGTAGATGTTGCTACATCTAGGTAGTCTGGTTCCACTTTGGGAACCAAGGTGCCCGATGTTGGATCTACACAGGACGGAGGTGCTGGTGCAACAGGTGACACTGACACCTCCTGCTGTTGCTGCTGCTGCTGGAAGCCAAAAGTATTTGTGGCTGTGGTGGCACCTGATGCAGGGAACATGAACCGGGCAGGGTTGAACTGGAAGGGAGGGGCAGCAGCTGTCTGGAACTGGCGCCACCAGAGGGTGTGGTTTGTTTCAGTTGACGATGCAGCAGTATTTCCAACAGCCGAGGCTGTTGGAGGGCGGTTTGGAGGTACGAAGAGGTATGGGACCATTGGTGTCTGTGCTATGTTCACCTAAGGAAAGACAAAAAAATTGGAAATCAAAACTTTCGGCTCTATACTACCATGGAATGAATAGTAATTTAATAATAATGATGAAAAGATTATGATGCTAATGAAGATAACAACCACCAGCACCATGACATTTTATAACAAAAAAAGGGGGGGGGGGGTTAGTGGACAATAGAGCAATATGTTGAACTGGATGCAGTACTGAACCTTAAAAGTTATGTAAGCACTCCAGTCTTTCCAAACATCAAGCCCAGAGGGAAATCACCATCTGTTTACATTGGTGAAATATGTGTGCATCCTCTCTTTGGTTCCCTTTGACTTTCTATCACAAACTTCCCGTAATTGATTTTGGCCATTACGTCTGTTTCATTACAGAATGACTGTTAATCTTCCTCGTATCACACAATTAACATTTAGGAATATTCTGCTAAGACTGCACTTTGCATGACTTTTGAAAATGCAAGATACCCTCCTGGAGATTTCTATTCTCCATTGTCAGATCCCAAGAAGCAGGGGGCACCAGCAACAGGGTTGGCAGGGTTGCAAAATCAGCTCTGCCACCAACAACCCAGTTGCTCAGGCCCCCTGCTTCCTGGGACACCACAATCAAGAATAAAAATAGCCCAGTGAAAAATTTGCATTCTCTAGAGCCCTCAACATGCAGTAACAGACATGAGTGATGTCATGCAAACTTACATGCGGTCAAGTAATTGAGCCACAATTACCTAGAGCACGTTTATCTTAGAAATTTGACATGAGGTTATCTCTTTCACCACCATGTGTATTTAAGAAGTTTTATGATCCACATTAAGTACAGGGTGATGGAAAAAGAACGCGCAAATTAAAAAACCCAATAACTTGAAAACTTGTAGACATATATATCTATATGATTTAACTTTTGAAATGCTAAGAAATGCCGAAAGTTTTGGCCTCACCTTAGCTCTTTTTTGTTTGGTTTTTGTTTTTTGTTTTAAATACCACGTGATAGGGAGGAGCCCTCTTGGGGGGGAAGGGGAGGTTCCCAAGGGAGGGCGCTGTAATTTTAGTCATTTCTGACTTTGTGAAATACACCAGACCTTTTCTCCTCGCCCTGGGCAGAGTAGGGAGTGCGATTCTGCCCCAGCATGTCGGGTGAAAAGCAGAAATAGACCCGCCCAAGCAGAGGTGACGGGGACGGGATTTGAACCCCGGCCTCCCGCTTGGCTGGCCAGTGGCGTAACCACTAGACCACCATGCCTCCCTGCCTCACCTTAGTTTGCTTCGACATGACCTCCATTTGTCGATCGGTCAATAAAAAAGACAGTATTCGGTCTCATGCCCAACCCTCTCAATCATATCTGGAGTTACCCTTGTAATCCTATCCTGTAGGTGCTGGATATTTCATATCATTACACCACACATATTGTTATTGATGTTTCAAATTTAAAAGCCCCCTCATCCATGAAACAAACCGCTATATAAAAGTTCAATTTCTTCAGCCTCCCAGTGTGCGAAGTCTTGAATGAGAAGTTACTCCATGCCTAGCCACCCCAGAAGCCCAGATCTGACCCTGATTGACTTTTTTGTGGCGATACATGAATGGTGAAAAGATTAGGCATCTCCAGCGCCTACAGGATTGTATCACAATGGTGACCCTTAACATGTCAGAGTGGGTTAGGCACGACACTGATTACCGTATTTTCATTTTCTGAGCGACAAATAGAGCTCATATCGAAACAAACTATGGTGAGACCAAAACTTTAAATATTTCTTAGCATTTCAAAACTGAAATCATTTAGATATGTTTACAAGTTTTCAAGTTATTGGGTTTTACAATACGCTCAATCTCTTTCGATCACCCTGTATGTCAACCAAATAGCATTTTCATGTCACTATCACTGCATTTCATCTACAACTCCCTTCTACGATACTGGCAGTGAGAGACATGCACATATTCAGCACAGTCTTCTTATTACTTCTTACCGTATTACCTCATTTAAAGTGGCATGCCGGTCTAGTCGAGGTCGACCAGTTTTTAGAAATCCATGATCTGGTGGCTATACCGGCATGCCGGTGTGAGGTATGCTGGTATGAGGCGAGGTTTCATTTGCATTGTTCATTCAAAACTTGATATTTGCATGAAATCGAGGCACATTTTCCAAATCTAACACCGTACAATATTTATTTTTCAAATGCTCAGTGTGTGTCAATAATTATTATGTGTGTGTACAGTATTGTGGAGTTCAATGAGCACTTGTTACTTGCACTATCCCCACTTTGCTCATTTTTTGGGCATATCTTCTTTTTTTTAAATTAATCCTTTCATTTATTAATTGTACTGAGATTATTACTAACCGCCTACCAATGTGTCTAAACGATAGAACCTACGAGACCTGCAACCAGCGAGCTGCATTACCTTGATCCTTTGTGATGGAGTAGGGGGTCCCCCTCCCAAAGCAGGCGGATGATGGGATTGGTCACATTCTATGCACTTTGCAACAAAACTTGCATATTCTCACAGCCCTGTACCCACATCCATTTCTCACCATAACAGAAGCATTCCAACAAATTTGTCAAGGATCAAAATGATGGAAATCTACCTCGGTTATTGCGGAATGCCGGCCACCCCCCGGGTTATACCGGCAATGCTCATTTTATACTGGCATGCTGCTCTAAGCGAGGTAATATGGTATCAGGACGTGAGTTAATGCAAAGGATGGGCTTTTGTAATTCCTAACTGATTCACCTCCTGCATTCTACATTTCAGGAGTTCGGACTTACACTGGCTGTTTTTTTACCACCAAGAAACCTTGGCTAAACACTCCTGGCTGACATACCTAGGCAGGTATAGGTGAAAGGTAGGGAAGAAGTCAAGAAAGTAGGAAGTTACTTGGGAGCTTCATGAGTCATTGACAAACCCGATTTTAATTCAGAGGTTTCACTAGAGAAACTGAGATATACAAAGTGCAAGTATTTCTCTAATTTTAGACATAGTCGCCATACAATTTGGTGCATTTGTCCTATCAGGACACGAGTTTTTTCCATACCCCTGCAGAAAAAAGCATCAGACTGGGTGGGAAGCCAGTGGGGGACGGCCTCTTTCACTTCCTTGATGTCGGTGAAGTTCTGAACTGCCAGGTGTTTCTTCATTGGTCCAAAGAGATGGTAGACCATGGGTAAAACCACCTATTTGGACCAAAAAAGAAGCAGCTGGCAGGTCAGAACTTCATCATGGGTGGGAAGCCAGTGTGGGATGATCTCTTTCACGTCCTCGAAGTCACTGAGTTCTTGAGAAGCTAGTGCTTCTTTTTTGGTCCAAAGAGGTGGTTTTACCCATGGTCTAATACCTCTTAGGACCAATGAAGAAGCACCTGGCAGTTCAGAACTTCACCGACATAGAGGAAGTGAAAGAGGCCATCCCCCACTGGCTTCCTACCCAGTCTGACGCTTTTTTCTGCAGGGGTATGGAAAAACGCATGTGTCCTGATGGGACAAATGCACCAAATTGTATGGCGACTATGTCTAAAATTAGAGAAAGACTTGCATTTTCATATGTACTAGGCACGTTCGGAAAAGATTTACACTATTTCTTTTTCCCGCTGAAGAATTGGTCCTAGAAGTTCCATTATTCACCACTAGATGGAACAAGTATTCCTGTGTGTGCCACAAAAAATTGGACGCCATTCGTGTCTGTTGCATCGTCACAATGCCCACCAAAAGTAGTGCCGTAGCTTTCGTCATGGACAACGTTGCAGGAGACTACCACAGGCTGCGGTGGACCACATGGTTTTTGTGGACGGAAGGAGTGGCAGTGACAGATATTCATCCTACTGGTGGACGAACTGGAGATGGGCAATACGATCAATGGGGAAAGGTACGGTGTCACCCTTCGTCGTCTGCGTCGAAGGAGCCAGCAACGCCGCAAAGGGAAGTGGGCACGGAAGGTCTTGCTCCTCCACGATAACACTCGGCCCCACACCAGCCGTGCAACAACATCTTTGCTGGAACAGCTGGGATAAACAACCTTGAACCACCCACCATATTCCCCGGACCTGGCCTCGTCGGACGAAAGTTATCGTGGAGGAGCAAGACCTTCCACGCCCACTTCCCTTTGCGGCGTTGCTGGATCCTTCGACACAGACGACGAAGGGTGACACCGTACCTCTTTCCCTGTTGATCGTATTGCCCTTCTCCAGTCAGTCCACCAGTAGGATGAATATCTGTCGCTGCCACTCCTTCCGTCCACAAAAACCATGTCGTCCACCGCTGCCCATGGGAGTCTCCTGCAACGTTGTCCATGACGAGAGCTACGGGCACTACTTTCGGCGGGCACCGTGATGATACAACTGACACGGTGATGATACAACTGACACGGTGATGATACAACTGACACGAATGCCGTCCAATTTTTTGTGACACACTCAGGAAGACTTGTTCCATCTAGTGGTGAATAATGGGACTTCTAGGACCACTTCTTCAGCGGGAAAAAGAAAGAGTGTAAATCATTTCCGAACATGCCTCGTATATCACAGTTCCAGTTTCTCTAGTGAAACCTCTGAATCAAAAAATTACTCAATTATTTTTTGATTCTCCCTCGTATCTGCTGAAGAATAGGCATGTATCCGCTGAAGGTAGGTCTGTATCCGCCAGGAAGGAAGGTTAGGTTGGTACAGTATACCCCTTCCCCTCCCCCCCACCACCATCTCGTAAGTTTAGCATCACTCTTGTGATTTGAATTTGCCTCTTTCTACAGTTCCTGCAACCCACACTATCGGCGGTTCGTGTGGGAATGTGGCAGCCGTAACGAATGTGCCATCCCAAAAAATCAATACTTCCTGACCGGACTGTGTTTGCGACACAGCCAGTGCCCCCAGCCACCACTCACCCTCCTGCCTTCCACGCGTCGGTCAACCCTACTCATTCCGCAAATAATATCCCTATGAGTAACTGTTGAAAGTAACTGCTTAACAATAAGCTGCCTAGTGGAAAAAAAAATCATTCACCACTATGAACATTTCAGTTGGAACAAACTGCAGTTACATTGCTTTATTTACAGAACCATTTTAGACATCCAGAAAACGGGTTGAAATAATAATAATAAATAATGGATACCCGTGATAGGCCCCTTGGGCCTCTTAGGGGATCATCTTTTGAATTACCGACTTTAATCATTTGCCTGAAATGTGATGGATTTTGATAGCGGGAGGAAACGGGAGAACCCCGAGAAAACCCACGCGAACACGGAGAGAACCCATCGAAACTCTATCCACATAAGTATCCTCCGTCCGACCCGGGGATCGAACTCGGGACCTGAGAGGTGGAAGGCTGCGGCGCTAACCACTCGGCCACCGTGTCGCCCTAAAACGGTTGAAACACTCGGATGCAAAGGTGCAATTTGCACTCCAAAATGGTCATCTGCACTCCAGACTGACCCTTGGAGTGCCAGGTTTGCACTCTTGTTGGTCGTGCTTTTTAACATGGCTAAGGGAGACGGAGTGGCGCCGCTGTAACGTGCGCGCCCACGGATGTTAAGGTCCCAGGTTCGATCCCAGCCCGGGGACACCCCCTTCATCTCGTGCAGAGTTCAGGGTCACCTCTGGCTTCGTCTCGGGTGGTATATCCTACAGACTTAACCACCCAGGGGAGTTCACTAAAAATGGCCACAGCGTCGGATTCACTGCACTTTGCACATCCCCTCCTGTCATCCTGCCCGTGGGCCAGGGCGCTTCAAAAAATAGGATTCCCAAAATTGTATAACATCGAAATAAAGGTCTGGCAGAAGGCCCCTCTGGGGCTAGCCGTATACCCAATTAAGTATACCCAATTAATAAATAATTAATTAATTAACACGGCTAAAGCCAGCAATAAAAAATGAAGCACTCCAAGTAAGTACCGCATTACCTCACTTAAAGCGGCATGCCGGTGTAGTTGAGGTCGACCAGTTTTTAAAAATGCACAATCTGGCGGCCATACCGGCATGCCGGTCTAGGCGAGGTATGCCAGTATAAGGCGAGGTTTTGTTAAGCACAGCATTATCGCGATGTCTATGAAAATTATTATTACTCAAATGATTGCATTACACCATGTTCTACGGTGCGGTTACAGCCCAGGACACTTCCATTGCCTGACACATCACACATTCCATAAGATCGTTGGCCAAGTTCCCATTTCATGGCAATATTTTAAATTAAAAGGCCAAGGCTGCAAGAAGGGAAGCATATGTACCAAGAAATTTCATACGTTGGGTCTGGATTTTATTATCTAAGTAACGAGGCTTCTCAGACAAATTGATACCACTACCCAAAGTGATCCTCCAATTGCCAACGAGTTCTGTCACCAGCGAACTATTGAGCAAAACGAAGGACTGAAGGAATTTGCCTCGAACCTTTGTAATGTTTAGGGGGGTTCCCCTTTCAGAGAGGACTGAATGTGTGATTGGTCACACTCTATGCCATGTGCAACTGACGAACTTGTGCATATTCTCACAGCCTTGTACGCCTGCACTTACATATTTTTAACCATAACATTATTTTAGTACAAGACCAGATGCATTCATATTAATTTGTCAAGGATCAAAATGATGGAAATCTACCTTGTTATTGCGGTATGACGCTTTAAGTGAGGTAATACGGTAACTTGCACCCCGGACTAAAGTCTGGTATGCAAACTTTGCACCTGGACAAAATATTAAAGATTCGACCCCTGATAAAAGTCAAGCCCCTCTTCTGAAGTACTCTTTCTCGGGGGAGGTGTGGTGGCCGAGATGGTAACGTCTCAGTTTGCTGAGTGAAAGGTCCCAGGTTTGATCCCTGCCTGGGAGCTCCCTTTTGCCTGCGTCAGGAGGGTCTCTGACCCGCGCCTTGGAGGTGTCTGGCAACCTACCTCCTGGGGGACTGCACATGACCCGCTTACCGACATTGCAGCTGCACCCGTGTCCCCTCCCCAAAAATCCCCATCCCTACCCAATGTTCTTCCGTCCTTGCACCGATGCTGAAGAAAAATAAGAAAATGGTATTTACTGTGGTTCACCACCCCCCTAAAAGAGCTCCGTTCTCTCCAATGGGGTAACTTTAAAAAATAAAAATAAACTACACTTTCTCTCTTCTCTCCAACAGAGTAATAAAACTCAACCATAAATGGCTCACTAGGACTTTGAAAATTGAAGATAGAGGGCAAACATATAATCAATCAACATGCTGGAACCAAACTATCCATTAGTGGTTTCAGAATATGTGATCCTAAAGTCAATAGTGCAAGTATAATTTGACATTCCTTTCTCAGAAATCACAGTTGACATCTAATTTTTATATAATGAAACATCATATTATGATGAATGAAATGTGAAGAAATTTGAACTTCCAATGCAACATATACTTCCTCCATGCTTGCTCTGAACTTAGGAAGTTTTCACAAGTTTCAAACCATTTCCTTCAGAACTGCTCAATATCCCCAACTTTCCACCAGGGATGATGAGCAATGTTTTCAATGCCCCAACCCTGGTGAAACACGGAAATGAAAAGAAAATTCCGTGCCAGATTTAGAATGGGATTATTACAATGTAACTTGTACGTGACATACATAATGATGATCCGAGTCATGCCTAATTAAATAACCCCTACCGAGTCTTAGTGCCCAGCTAACAATTAGGCAAAAAAAATACCCAAGTAAAGTCTTGAACATAAGGCATCATCACAGAATACTGTAAGGATTATGAGTAAGCATGAGTATTTGTAATCAGGTAAAGATTTCAGAGAGGAGTGGCCAATCTCTTAGTTATAACAGTTTATGAGCATGCACTCCAGGTGGAGTGGCAAATGCCAAGGTATTATAAAAGATATCTGAGATTATAAAACAAGATAATCAGGTGCAGGAAACAAAATGCTGCTGCAGTGGTGGTAGCTGACTTGCATGCCAAGAACAGAGCTAGCTCATTCTATCTTGTAATGCACCTGTCACTAATGTGGCACTTACCTGTCTGTAACTTTGCAACTTGTATTATAATCTGGAGCGCAGACTAGTAATACTAAGGACTGGCCACTCTCCCTCTTATCGAGTTGGGAGGCTAACGGCGAGGTAATGCAGTACGGAACCACAGGCGGCGCTGATCACAGGGCCCAAACCGAAGAGAAGCACTTCGCGTCGATGCCATCGATCAAATCCTCCCAATTCCCAATTCAATTCGGTCTTATCTAAACCAATGAGCTACTGGGGTCTGAGCGCTTGCTCTTCGAACTAGTCATCGATGGCATCAATGTGAAGTGCTTCTCTTTGGTCTGGGACCTGATCAGCGCCGTCTGTGGTTCCTTGCATTACCTCCCGGTCTCCCTCCCAACGCGATAAGAGGGGGAGTGACCAGTCCTTGTTATTACTAGTCAGTGATCTGGAGCAACATTTTCCACCACTACACTTAACTCTCCAATGAAATAGAATTGCCATATTGGTTCCTTTACACTGGCTTCATACCATTAAACTACATGGCAGTTAAGGGTAAAACCCGACTTACGAGTATTCCCTACTTCTAGCTATTCTAGCTTTGGAAATTTCACTTCACTGTGGCTCTGACAAACAACAATCACACAAGAATACATTGGTAATAATAAGTAATACCTTGGAGTAAGATGTTTCACTCTTCTCTGGGTACAGATCTGACAACTCCTCCTTGGCAAACACCGCACCAATGTCCTTTCCAACTCTCTCCATCCCGTTTGTGTTAGTTCCACTTCCTCCACTGCCCACAGCAGTAGGGGTGCCTGGGGTTGGTGTTTCTGGATTACTTCCTGGTGTTGGTGTGCTGCTGCTTCCTGGATGATTGCTTCCACTGCCTGTGTTGGTGCTATTATTTATGTTATTTGTATTGTTGCCCAAAGCCGGGTTAGGTAGGGACATCTCCGCCTTTCCGCGCTCACTCAGACACCAGAAGTACTGGAGGCATGTCTCTTGAAATGTGCTTGGAGCCTGAAAATGCCACACAACAAAATAAATAAAAATTAGCTATACCACAAATCAGATATTTCAAGGTTATGCCATTACACCATGCACATTCACAAATGCTGTAAAACATACACCAAAATTTCACTTTGTCAGCATTCAAGTTCCAAAAGTATTGTCCCTCCCACATTAACTCAGCTAGTATTCCAACATATTTAACACAGTGCATGTAATGATGGGTGTCCAGGGAAAAGCACTGTTCCAATGTGAAAATTATCTTTCAGCATGCCACAAAAAGTACTAACTTAACTTCCATAGGCATCCTAACCTAATGACATCATCTCCTAGATATGAGAAAAATTAACTGAAAGTTCTAGAATGCAAGAGATTTTTTTTATCAGGCATGTACACTTTAGTTCTGAACATCTGTCATTACTGTTATGAAAATTGTAAATTAATGAACTCTTAATTTTATGATAAGTCCGTCTCTGAGACAAATATCTGAACACAATAACGTCATAGCATCCCCCTCATTAGCTATTAATATCTGCAAGTTAAAAAAAAATAACATAAAGGCACTTGAAGTCTCATTATCACACTTTTGAAGGCCATTTTAAGTCTTTCATCATTAATAATAGAAAAAAATAACTTTGTAACATTATCCTCCAAACTCCTACCTCAGCACTTTAGAACGTACTGTATGTCCAATAAATCTAGTTTTCCCACAATAAGTCACATCAACAGTAGTTCTAGTACACCAAGTCTGACACAGAATGTGTCACAACATGATGAATGAGATGCAAGTAACACAGCATGGTGATATTCTTAGTCACAAATATCAAAAGGTCATCTGCATTAACGTTGCAGCAGAGATTAACAAAATTATAGCACGAAGAAATTTAAATATGTACATTACGCCAGGCAATAGCTACATTGATGTTGAAATGACAGCTGGAGGCAAATTTCCGAAGTGAATTTTCACAGCACATATTTGTTACGGACCACCACTTTTCACCTTGTGATTTATGAATTACCACCGCATATTACTCTGCTGGGCCAGACCACATGGTTCCAGCCAAAAATTGGACAATCCGCGACACTAACACCATACTGCACTCCACTGTTTGGATCCACGCTGGTATCAAGCATACTATCACAACAGCCCACCAGGACTGAAAAACATGCCCACGTCTCTCGGGCAGCTACAACACTGTCACAATTACGATGCACAACACTGGATGTCGCTACAACCTGGCTGCTGCACAACCAACTGCATGTCACAAAACTCACTTATCAAACGTTTACATCTACGTACACTACCCAAACACCACAACACGCCATAACAGCGGTCTCCAATATGCTGCTCCTTCCAACACGATCACTGGTTCATGTGAGCAGAATTATGCATGTCCCAATACCCTGCAGATTTATCTTACGATTTTTTTTCCAACCAGTTCTCCAAAAAAAACACTGGCATTTAAAAATTCCCCCTAATCCGCCCCCCTTATCCTTATCACAGGTCCAAAATCCAAGTTGTCTGGTCAGATCGAAAAACTACGCATATTTCCCTCCCACTACGTAAATAACAAAAAAAAAAGCATGGTTTGTTATTGTATACATCGCATTTCAGTTCACTCGTTTTTCTCTGCCTCTCTCCCCCATCCCAATATTCCCCCCACCCGTTTTCCTATGCCATGCAGGGTAGGCGCGACTAAGCGAAGACGACGACGCAGTGACGCATTGTGTTGTTTGGGGAAGGCACTAGAAGGTGGTCGGGAGCAGAAACCTTGAGTCGATCCATGACGCAGGGCGGCCCCCCGTCCAGACCGCCCGTCCGTCCCCCTGTCCTCTCTCCGACTAGCTGCGGGGGAGGAGGAGTGGATGGAAGCAGCTAGGAACAAGGGCGACGGGCATGCGGCGGGTGGCCCCCGTGCTGCCTCTGCGGAGGGCCCTCGCTTCAGGGTAGTAGCGACCGAGGGGCGCTTGGGCGGACACCATCAGACACCCCACTCTTGCCTGCCAACCAGCCTGCCTGCCTCCCTACCTTCCCCCCTTCCTTGCTTCAGCCCTTCTGGCTGCTTGGCGGGGGTGGGGGGCGGGAGNGGATGGGAGGGAGAGAGGGAAGGCTGGCGGGTGGGGGTGGGGGTCAAGGAGGGGCACTCGGGGCCTGTTGGTGGGTTTCAGATGAGGTAGAAAATATCAGGTCGGAGGTCACGAGGTTTGGGACGGGTTTGGCGGACGGGTTTTTGTTAAATAATTGTCAGGGGGACGGGGTAAAAATATGTAGCGGAGGGGTTGGAGGTGAGGAAGACGGCCGCTAGAGGCGTGTTTAACGGCATGTTGTTTTTTGGTTACGCGGGGCTCGCTTTGGGTATTTGACAGGGGGTGCAGGCATGCATGGACTATTGACAGGTTGGCCGGGGAGGATCTGACCTTGAGGGTGCTGCTCGGGCTCGTCTGTGGAGTGTGACATTCTACCGTATGGTAAAACCACCTTGGTGCTTTCCAGAAAGTAATGGTTCCCAGTGCAATGATGCATACAAATTGTGATTGACAGGCCTGGTTGTGTGAGTACAAATTAAGGAAAAATATTCACTTATGTATTATGAATATATTTGCGTAATCTGATGTTTTTTCGTTATTTTTATTGACACAATATTGGCCTTATCTGTGAGTGTAGCTACTTTTGACAATGGACATCAGTGCCGGATCTACGAAATTTCGGAGGGGGGGCAGAAACCTTTCCTGCCGCCCCCCACCCCCACCCCCGCGGTTTGAAAGTTTGGTTTCATTTTTCTGACATGGATCTTCGGCACTTCAGGCAGTGGCGCATGCAAAATGTTCATTTGGGGGGAGCTGGTAGGCGAGGAAGCCCGCCGCAGGCGAAAATTTTTGTGTGTTCAAGGCCACACAAGCTGAGGATGCTAAATTTCTTTCTGCCAGAGAGAAATATCATCTTCAGCGTTGTTTTGCATTTCTGGGAAAGAGTCCCTAAGATACACTACAGTTTTGACTACCAGTCCAAATAATATACTGTTTGCAGATATTTTCGTAATGAACGCACGTCTTGTCATTGTCCCGGACAATACACAGGAGAAGGGTTAGCATGAAAGCATTCTGCAGGACAAGAAGGTCAATAACTATTTCAGAAGTGCATATTGCACTTGAAAGGAGTTCTGCTTAGGTGGCTGTAGTTTTGTCGTTACAAGTTCACAAACAATTCCAGTGTTGTCAACGTACATTAGCGGGTTTTCGATCGTTACAGAGCCGTGCTTCCCAATCTTTTTCGGATAGATGCGTAAAATTCGCGACCACCACTTCCAATTCAACCCTATACCCCTTTCCTTTGGTGGTAGTTAATTACAATAATCGCTAAATTAACACATCTCGTTTACGGGCAAATTTTCAAGGGAGATAGAATCAATCTGCACAAATAACTACGTAGTTAACCTTCCTCGCGACCCCTTTGGGGTCGCGACCACAAAACGGAAAAGAACACAACAGCGGTGGATTTCCCATTAGGCACAGTAGGCACTGGCCTAGGGGCGGCAGCGAGTTGCAATAAATATATTTCTCAAGTACAATAGGAAATTAAGGCGAGATCACTAAGAAAATTGATTGTTTGAGAGCTTGATTTGCCAAGCTACAGGCAGAAAAGGTAATTGCCGAAGGGCGGCCGCCCTCTGGGCCCTGTAGGCCGTGAGTTGCAATAAATAATATTTCTCAAATACAATTACGAAATTAAGGCGAGATCACAAATAAAATCGATTTTTTGAGAGCTTGATTTACCACTAGAGGCAGAAAAGGTCATTGCCGAAGGGCGGCCGCCCCTGGTCGGCCATAACTTTCAATATAATATTTTAAAATAAAATAACATTAAATGAAGGAGAGAACACAATTTAAAAATTTGCCTTTTTAAGCGTCAGGCCGGGGGGGG